>CM032637.1:3132611-3170122 GCA_019097785.1 Fraxinus excelsior | reverse complement strand
GTGGACCCAGTCAAATAAAAAGAGATACAATCATGGAAAGTCCCCGAAAGGTGACAATAAAAAATGATGAAAAACATACAAGGGTGATCAAAATCAGAGCAGATGAAGATGATGAAACCCCTTTAACACCAAGAGAAGAAGAATATAAAGCTTTTGCAAAACTGGTCTATGAACTACAAGATAATGAATCATATTTCATCTCCCCAGGAGAACATGTTTACCCAAGAATGATCATTACAAACGATGGAGACCCTAACATGGTTAAAATGGCGGAGATTATGGATTCTTGGATTTAATTTATCCAGGAAAAGATTTAAAAGAAATTGAGAAATTTGATGATATCTTCCGAGGAGAAGTTTCAAAATTCGCCAAAGGAAGACCAATATATCTTAAATTTTACTCAATCAGTCCAGAAATTGATGGAAGGATATATTATCCTGCAGAACATATTATTACAGTCGGATATGTAGGCCGAAATTTCCAAATTGAAGTAGGCCAAAACAGAAAGTCATTGCCAAACATTAACAGATCATGGATGAGATCCCGAAGAGTTTTAGGGATGAAAGTTCTCTACAACATGGCAAAATATTTATACGATAAAAAATTTCAATGCTTATGCCAATATGAAGGATGGACACTTATGACAAATAATGGAAAGGATAAGTCTACAATTTTAAAAGAATATATCCAAAAGTTTGATATCCATCAAATCCATGGAAGTCCATCAATCATACAAGAGTCATGCCAATTGAGGGAGTGTCCCACATGCTATCCAAATGAAAAGAGGCCCCGCCACTATGAAGAATCTTGACAAACTCTATATGAAGACAATAGAGGAAAAGAAGATGCGAAAGAAAGGTGGACAGCTGGAAGATATAATAGAGCTACAATTATGAAGGAAAGAAATTATTGAAATAATAGGACTCCATTAATGGAGTATGATGTAATTGATGATGTAAGAGGCCAATAATCGAGCATCATGTAGTAGTATAAATAGAAGCCTTTGAGCTAAGATAGAGGCAGAATGAGTTGAGAAAAAACACTTGAGCTTTCATATTGCGAGAAAAAACACTTCTGTCTTTTGATATAATCTTTGTATCAATTCCAAATATCAATAAATAATCCATTTCTTACATAAGAAAATGAGTTTCTAAATTTTCATTCCCATAGATTCTTGATAGATCTAATAAGAAATTTCTTTCTTATTTTAACAACAAAAACAGTTTTTCTTTAATTCAAGTCTAGGGATTTGTCCTTAGAAACGATACAGTGAAGGCAAGAAGCTGAATAGCAAGGATTCCGTTAAGGCAGGAGGCCATTGAAGGAAACAATTTGCACATTCAGAGCCTGAAGGTCACTTGATTCTAAGAATAAAGAGCCAGATTAAAATTAAGGTAGAACTACTATTTCTTGTTAAATTTTGAAAGAATTTCTTAAGATCTTAGAGAATCGCAGGGATTATAAATGTTTATGATTATTCATGATGTTTGGATTACTGTCTACCATGATATTTATAATGCTATGATGATGTTTATATAATATCCAGTCATGCCAGGATATACAGTTAAAGGATTAGACAATTTGTTAAAAAGAATATTTGAAAAAGTAGAAGATATTAAATCCCAATTAGAAAATACAGATGAAATATCTGAAGAATATATTAAAAAACTTATAGAAGAATGTGAACAAAAAATAGCAGATTATGCTAATATATTAGATCAAAGAATGGATTTATACTTTAAAAATCAAAACATAAGAAATATAGAACAGATCAGAAACTTACTTTAAAATAGAAGGATATGTCTTGCAATAAAGAAACCTATTTCATTAAGGGTAAAATAGACTTTTCTACGAAAATCCCAAATAGGCTAAGTCAACAGCCCAGTTTGAATAATCCCCCCCCCCCACCCCCCCCCCCCCCCCCCCCCCCCCCCCCCGCCCCCCCCCCCCCCCCCCCAAGCATAGTGGCAATTACATTTACTTGGTTGCTGAAGAGGATAAAATACACGGCTGATCACTAAACGTTTGGCAGGGTTTCACGTAAGTCACCAAGCTTTTCTTTTATCCTACTTAAGTCACCATACTTTATATTTCATTTCCATTTGCACACATCGTTACTACCGTTTAGAAAATTTGTAAAGACTGCTGATGTCGCACATGTACTATTGCAACATAATAAATAGTCGTGACCTTTTAATAGGATGCGATCTAGGCATGTCCTAATCTAAAATTGTGTGATCTAATAGTCCAAATGAATTTGCGCGAAAGGATGTAACCATTCATTATATCATATTCAAATCTATAAATTTAAATCGTTTTAATTCTATTTTTATCATTCTGAATTAATTCAATTTTATTGATTTCTAAATTTTCATATTTCCAATATACTATCCAATTTGTTTTCGAGCAAAATTCTGTTCAGGCAATTCAAAAGTTCGTGTTTTTGTTTCATTCATGAAAAGTACAATCAAGGTTAATTCACTTGACAAAATTAATATTTCGCTATATTAATTTTAAAAGAAACTTTATATTATGGAAAGATAAATTGTCTTACGGGGTGGGAAATCTAATTTTAAAAGAAGCGTTACATTATTTGAAATCAACTTGATAGATTACTCGAAAAATGGTAGGTTGACACCGACTATAGTCGTCACATTTGTACTAACACGGAGTTACGTAGTAAATTAACTTTTTTTTAGGCGAAAAAGGTTAAGTTCCGAGTTTACCTTATGATTGTGGGGGTAGTAACATTGTTGCATTTTCAACTTTTATTAGGATCTACCCCGAATTTGTGAAGGGCGGAGATTTTATCTAAAATTATAGTTTTAATAGAAGCTAGAAAAGAAGCATGACCGTTTTGTGATTATCAGTAGGATAAATTTTATTGTCCATGCCTATTCTAACTCTATGCATTATGAAACGGAAAGAGAAGAAGAAGCAGAATTATTGAAGAATTATTCTTGGTGTACATAAAAATTGGTACATAGGGGTGTCTATACCCTCACTTTTGAGTGGGACCCACCCCCATATGAGGGTGTGGACAATTTTATGTACAAAAAGTTATGTACACCAAGCATGATCCATGATTGAAACATTTCGTGGGAGATATTCTGATACAGTCAAAGTCCGTGCCAACTATTTGTTTAAATTTTGCTTTTCAAGCAACGGAAGCTATCGTAGAAAAATTTGCAAATGACAATATGTCTAGACACAAATATCGTAGACATAATATTATTTGACAGTTACTTTCAAATGGTACAATATGATTTATCTTGTTAAGTCATGAGAAAATCTAGCAAGTATTTTACCATCGGGTTTTCTGGAGAACAAATAAATTGTGCATCAAGTGAAATGAGTTTAAAGTCTAAATTTAATGAATCAACCTAATGAAACCCTAACATTATGATTGTATATCCCACAATTAGCTTCAATAGGAAATTTAATTACGAATAACTCGATGAAAAATCCTTAGAAGATTAACTCCTCATTTTTATGATTCAAATAAGTGTTGTTTACAAAGATTGTTGATGATAAAGTTTGTTTTTAATGATGACTATACCTTTTAATGGTATAAGTGAAGTATTGTATGGTACACTTTGTAGAACATAACATGGCTAATTCCCTAAATATTCGCCGAACTTTGCCAAAAGTTCCCAAGAGGTCACCAAACTTCAAAACTTCCTTAAATAGTTAATTGGGGGTCACTAAACTTCAAAATTTCTCTAAATAGTCACCTAAGTTTAAAAAAAGTTCTTAGGAGGTCACCAAACTATTGATGTATGGGGGTCCCAATTTACAAAGTTCGGTGACCTCATGAGAATTTTTGGCAAAGTTGAATGACTATTTAGGGAAGTTTTGCAGTTCGGTGACCCCTTATGAACTTTTTGCATATTTAGGGAATTTTTGAAATTCGGTGACCTCTTGAAAACTTTTGGCAAAATTCAGTGACTATTTAGGGGATTAACTCAACATAACACATGTGAGAACTTAGTTAGTTCCATGAATGTTTTCCTTAGATGAATTATCTAACGTACTTGTAGAACTCAATAGAATTGATGGCCAAAATAATGAACGTAATAGAAAATCAATTTTTATAAGAGAGATATTGTGTTGGATCTATTGTTTATGTTCTCAATTTATAAGTTGATAATTCAAAATGTTGTGTTCACGGTTAGCCAAGTGAGTTCAATAAAAATTTTACCGAAGCTCAAAGCAAAAATTACCCATCATTATACGTTTATCTTTTGGATGGTACTTCTTAGTCTTTCTTGTATTGAGTCGATTTCTTATATTCATGTGAAGAATTGTTGAAATTTACGAGTTGTTTAATGATTAATATGGGTTAATTGAAACTTAATAGGTTTGACTATTTGGTATGACTCTTCAAGTACTAGTGTGCATGATAAAGAATCATGACACTTGGATTTATTGGGACATGAACCATCATATTATGTTCCCATCTAAAATGGTGTTATCTAATGGTACGAACCCATTTATTATCCCAAATCAACTCAATTATGGTAAGTATATTTGCACCATGATTTTTACTCGTTGCGCCACTTTTTAATTATACTAAACACCCCCAACCTTATCTATTTATTGTACTAATGTCCACAATTGTTCTTGTTCACATTCTTTCTCTCAAATATCCACTAATTATCACATCTTGTCCCAAATGGTGATTTTTCTCCAAAAGAAAACGTCAGAATTGAGTAGAAAGAATTATTTGCCATTTTATTTATACTAGTCTATTGCCCGTGCAATGCACGGGCAATGTGATTACTGAGGCAAGATTAACGTTTTAAAAATATATATTTTTGGCCCTTTTTTTTTTTTGCATTTTCTTAAGTATTAAATGTATAATATAATTTTTTTATACTTAACAATTAATTATTTGTATGAGATGTAGTAAAATTATGCGATAAAAAAATAAAAGTTCAAGTTTCAAGTATATGTTAGTTTAAAAAGGAAATAAAATAATAACACTGAATAAGATATAACATTGAATTTTACAATACACAAAAAGGACAAAATTGTAGTTCAAACAAAGAATGTTCTCTAATGAAGCTTAAAACTTTAAGCAACTCTACATTTTTGGGGTATTATATATGCTTTAAAATAGCAAAGGAACTTCTCTACTTATTTTCCGTGTATTCTACGGAGACACGATTTGTGTAAAATGTCATATGATAATATTAAAAGATTTTGATAGATTACAAATTGTACGAATACAATAATCGTGAATGCCTTCGAGAAGATGAGACTCTTGCTAATAACAGAAAACCCGTGTTCAATCATATAACAAAATGTCAATGAATATATTCAACTAAAATAATGGAAAATATTATTAACAAGCTAATTCATACCTGTGAAATATACAGACGCAGTAAAGAATTGATTTGAACTTTTCAATAGCATGAATAGAATTTCCAATAGCCTGTATATATAAAATAAAAAATATTATTTTATACATATTAAAATACTATTTTATAAATATATTATACAAAATAAATTATGAAAATAGTGAATGATAGGAAATTTTAATAATGTTTCAAATATTACAAAATATACCTGTGAGAAAGTTGTTCTATGAATGTATGAAGGAAAGAATTTTCTTGTAGACAACATTTTCAGTACATGTGTTGTGCGAAGTATCTGTGGTTGATGGTTTCAGTAAAATTTTTAGAGATTTGCTTGTTTTTACTCTTGATAACGCAACATATAACTGACCATGACAGAAAACTGGTTCTGGAAGATACAAACCGACAAAATCAAGTGTTTGACCTTGGGCTTTATTTATTGTCATTGCAAAGCATGGCCTAATTGGAAATTGAGTCCTTTTAAATGGAATTGTGGATCGATCAGATTTAAGGGGTATAAAAGGAATTCTCGGTAAGAAAACATGTTTTCCACAATATTCGCCAGTAGTGATTTCAGCAAGAATAACATTTCTCTCAAATTTTCGACAAGTAAGACGGGTTCCATTGCATAATCTTTCAGAAGGATTAATATTCCGTAATAACATTACAGGACAATTTACTTTAAGGTTCAATTCATGAGGTGGAATACCATTTGATGTCAAAGTATTTAAGAAATCTTCTTGTATGCTCTGTTCTGATTTCTCAATTGTTTCATCAAAACTATAGTATGTGAAAATTTGACCAGGAATTTGTTCAAGCAGAAGTTTGTTAATATAGTCAACACATTCATTTGTAGGCGTAAGAATAACACGATTTACCATGGTATGTAAATGATCAGCATATGCTTCTATATTTGGAAAAACACAGTGTATCAAGGTTTTCAAAGACGTGATTTCATCTTCGAATGGTAAAATTATACTATTTGGAAGCTTAATACACTTACAAGTATGTTCTTGTTCTGTTCCATCTCCAATTCTAAGTAAGTAATCGCAGAACGTGGAATCGAATTTTGCTCTAATATTTTCAACTAATGGTAGATGTACATATAAATGCCATAAATATAAGAAAACCAAGCTAGCTTTCATTATGTCTTCCTTTTTTCCTTTCGGTATAACTGGTAAAACTTGTCGAAAATCTCCTCCAAGAACGATTACTTTTCCACCAAAAGGCAAGTTACAATCAGTAATATCTCTAAGCATTTTATCTACAGCTTCAATAGCACAACGATTTACCATAGGTGCTTCATCCCAAATTATTAGCCTAGACATTTTCAACAAAGTTCCCAAAGCCGATTGTTTGCTAACAGAGCAGTTGACTTCTCCTACTGTTTCCAAAGGAATTTTAAATCTTGAATGGGCTGTTCGACCTCCAGGTAATAAAGAAGCAGCTACTCCAGATGATGCAGTTGCCAAAGCAATTAAATTTCGACATCTTACAGCAGCTAATAGTGCTTTATATAAAAAAGTTTTACCTGTTCCTCTTGGACCATCGATGAAAAAAGCACCGCTTGATTCAGATTCTACTCTTTCCATAATTGTATCGTATGCAAATTGTTGTTCTTTATTTAAAGTTGCAGCACAAGTAGAACTTCCTTGAATACCCAAAATAGTTGTTTCCTCTGCAACCATTCTTGTCAATCTTTCATCTTCATCTATATTTACATTAAACGACACGATTCCATAATCATTTATATTTTTACCCAAGGATTCTAAAATAGAACTTATATCCTCCAGAGCTCGTAATTCAGCAACTTCAACGGGTATATTTTGATGTACATAATCATCCATCATATAAGATTTAAATTTATCCCACAGTAATTTTGGATTATTAGGATTGCACAGTGTAAGAAGTGTAGCAAGAAGCCGTCTTAAAGAACAAGGCATTTCGTAAATAATAACTTCGGATAGACATTCTTCACAACGATTGTCTCCACTTAATAAACCATGTAAAAGTGCTGCTTCTCGAAATGTATTAACAATTGTTCCATTGAAACTTCTTATATTATCAAATGATGTTGGCCCTCTAATATGGTTAAGAAGAATGCGAAGGAAATATCGTTCTCCCTCGGATGGATTCGCTGAGACAATTCGTCCTATAACAATTTGTTTCTTTCTGGGAGTCCAAATTTTGTTATTTGTATTCCATACAAAATATGTTGGGATGTCTCGATACAAAAGCGTTTGAGCAAATTCGTTTGCTTGATTCAATCGAAAAAATTCAGTTAACATTGTTCTCTTTGTATTTTCATTTTCAATAATAGTAGATAAATTATCCGTATTTTTGTATGTAACTTGTTGATGATCTTCGATATGAAGTTGTAAAGAATAAACAATTGGATAGATTTCTGACAAATTGAATGAAAAAATTCTCCACATAGCCTCAGGTGGAGATATCCATCTAGCAGATTGATAAGCTGATATTTCATCAATATCTTTTTCTTTTTCATTTTTGCTAACGAAAAAATTAATACGATCATGTCCTTTGTATACATATTTGTACAAATATTTTACAGCTTTAATAGAAAAACATATTTCAACGTTGATATGACAGTCAAATTTTGCACTTAAATAAGGATTATATGGTACAACCCATTGATTGTCTAACATTTGACCTCTAACTTTAATACTAATACCATTATTACGTCGTCTATACAATGGGTATGAATTATCTCCAAATATAGTACTATTACAATAATCTCTCGGATATTTATTCTTACAACCACTATTTGTCACCATGCATACATTTTTGGGATTAAGATTTCCACAAGGGCCATGCATGTTATGCTTTACAATAACTGAATAAAGATGAGGATACTTATTTTTATCAGGAATTTCACAAGAGATTATCCTATCAACTTGTTGAGCAGAAGAAATCTTATGGCCACGGTTAAAAATCATTAATAGATGTGCGTGAGGAAGCCCTCTTTTTTGAAATTCAATCATATATATATGAGCAATAATAGGACCAAAAATATTGTTTCTGTACAAATCATTTTTAAGCTCTTCCAATTTTGCTCTAAATACACATACAATTAAATCCGGTCGATTTTGAATCTCATCATTATGTTTCAATTCTTGCTTAATTTCTTGCCAATTCGGATTACATGTTATAGTCAAGAATATATCTGGTTTTCCATAACGTTGAATAAGAGCCATAGCATCTAAGTATCTCCTCAGCATATCTCTAGGTCCACAAGTAAACGATTGTGGTAAAATAAATTTCTTTCCAATTTTGGATCCTCTTGTTTCTCCGTTTTCGACACTATCTACAATACCTTGATAAAGTTCAGCACGAATTTGTTTTTGGTTATTACGAAAATAATCTAATCTGACTGTTTCAATTTTAACATACATGTCTACAACATATTGCTGAAAAAGTCTACCAGTGTGAAGCAACACGAACTTACCAGTAGGCCTAATTTGTAGCTTGTATGCGTAATATTCACGACATGAAACTTGAGACCGTTTCTTCATTTTATGAAGCACTGCATAAAGAAAAATGAAACAATTTTTATTTGTAACTAAAACATCTATATTTGTAAAATTAGATAGAAAACATACGAGAAAGTATATGTGCAAACCTTCAGCTTCTTTTTCAATCATTTGAGCGGCAGAATCTATTGTTTGAGGAACAGTAACATGGTCAACCAAATTCTCAGGTTGAGAAGATGTGGGTTTATATCTTCGAATGCCCTCATGCCAGCCAGATTCACCAAATGGAAAAAGTAAAGGATATTGTAAAGGATCATAACAACCATAATAATAATGAATCCTATACGAATCACCAGAATGACCATATATAGTAATATCACGAATATGATTATTTGCATTCTCATCATCATCAACCCATACAGCAGCTACTTGAGACGTTGAAGGAGTATTGAAAACTCTTTGATCGAGTCCGGGGTGACATCTTATTTGTATTCGATGGTCAGACAAATTCGTTATATTACTTAAAGACCTAAAGAATTTACTATATGGATTTTCTTTTAAGATCTCAATGAGACGAATTAAAGTAGATTCTTCTAAATTTGCAGAAGTTTTGATACGATTAGGTATTTCATTATCTGTATCATAAAAATATAATTGCATATAATTTGGTGTATTATTTTCTGGCATAAGTTGATTTATATAATGATATATCTGTCCCTGAACTCTGAATGTGTAAATACCTCGGTATGCTTTAAAGAGCTCCTTGTCGTACTTCACGCCAAATGAAGTGAATGCGAAGTGGTTATTATACCCGCGTGAAAGTTTTTTGAATGCCATACATATAGGTTCTTTAGAAATAAATAAATTGTACAATTCATCTGGTGAATCAGGCATACAAAGTTTTACTTTTCCATCATAACAACAAAAACCTTTTGTTTCTCTATGAAATTTTTGTGCGCCGCAATACTTACAATAGTTGCATGTTGGTAACACATATGCAGTAGTAGGTATATTCAAAAGGTTAAAATTTCCACATAATTCATAAACATTAGTTGATTCTTCATTCGAAGTGGAACCCTCAGAATAAGAATGTATTATAGACTCATGCACATAAGCAACACCAGAATTATTATTTTGAGATAACATAGGATCATTTATCCTTTTACGATGATCAATACTTATGGTTTGAACTCGATTCCTCCTATCCGCTTGCCTTCGATTTTGTTGTTGGCGAATGAAAGCATTATATGATTTACATGTGCTTTCGGAAATACTTTCAAGATTAGTAAACTTAGGTTCTTCATTACCAGTTTGCAGAGAATTCATGATGCCAATAAATATATCACCTATTTGAATAATGGAAGAGAAAATATTATATTAGTCAAACAACTAACAAATACTAATAATAATAATAATAATAATAATAATAATAATAATAATAATAATAATAATAATACTAACAGTAGCAAAATGCGAAATAAAATTGATGAATAAAAGTCATAAAACTCTAGTATATAATATTTGTATAAAATGCATAAATTTAAAGTTAAGAACGAAATTGTAAAATTTAATTCAATAGTAATTAATATTGAAATCGCTAACTTAAATATTGATGAAATGAAATCTGAATAAAATTAAAAATATTTTTTATATGCTATTATCAACAAATAAAGAATAATTAAACATGATCGAATAAAATTAAATTTTTAGAAGAGAAGAAATTATTACCTTTTCACCCGAGCAAAACGAAGAGAATAAAATTCAAGAGATGGATAACAGTCAGACCTTGCACAATTTTAACGAACAAAAATAAGATTAAAGTAAAAATATCTACAAAAAGTTGGAGCCAATTTTTTGTCTACTAATGAGAATAGTAAAGTCTATCTCATTACCTCAGTAACAATAAGAAAATACGTATGAGAGTTTTAATTAACGTTGAAAATTGTAATTTTTTTAATTTGACAATGATATCTTACAACAAAATAAAAATAAAAATGGGAACAATTTAATATTGATAGAATCATAAATGACTAAAAATATGATAAGTGAAGAAAATTATAAATTGAATATAAATAAATAAATAATCAAAATATATGAAGTATAAATTGAATAAATTACATATTTATTTATTGAATTGACAAACGGCGCCTTTCGTGGGGGGGTTCGGGGGGCAACGCACCCGACAGGGATCGACCTGACCGGTCAGGTCGCGGGGGTCGAGGGGGCAGCGCCCCTCGTGGGGGATCGGGGGCAACGCCCCCGAAAGGATTTTTTATTTTCATGTACGTATGGAATTGAATATTTTCTAATAATTTTGAAGTAAATTATTTATAAATGAAATTTTATTTAAAGTCTATGCAAAGTGCAAATTAGTAGGACTATTTTTGAAAAAAAATGAAATTTTGAATTTATTATATGTATATGTATGGAATGAAGTAAAAAATATATATATATTAAAAAGAAAAGAAAGAATTGAGGGAAAAAAAATATTGTATGTAATAAATTTATTGTATATATGTATTGAAATAATATTTTGATTAATTGAATTGATTTAAAAAAAAAATAAATAAATAAAATATATAGAGGGACTCCCCGTGCGCGCACGGGGAGTCCATTTCTCCCCGTTCGCGCACGGGGAGATTGTATGGGAGTTATAAATTTTATTTCATTTTTTTTTTAATAACATAGAGGTGTTAAAAAATATTTTTTACCTTAATAATAATAAAAAAAACTCGTTTCTTTTGAAATATATTTTAATGTATTTTAAAAAACAAGGTTCGACTCCCGTGTGCGCACGGGGAGAAATGCCCCCGTGCGCGCACGGGGAGTTGGTTTCTCCCCGTGCGTCCATTTCTCCCTGTTCGAATACGGGGACTTAGAAATTTTATTTATTTTATTTATTATTTATAACACAAAAGTGTTCAAACAAAATTCTTTTCCTTAATAATAAAAAAAAAGCTCGTTTGAAATACATTTTGATGTATTAAAAAAAAAAGGTTGGACTCCCCGTGTGCGCACGGGGAGAAATTTACCGGTTCATTCCCATGAAATATAATCACAACAAAAATAATGACGAAAAACATAATAAAACTAAATAATGACGAACAAACAGAAAGCATGTTGCGGGGAAAAAAAATATTGAAATGAAAGAGCAAAAATATAACAATGAATAAAAATTTACCTTCAATAGATTGTTCTGCCAATTCACATGTTGCAAAAAAAACAAATATTTAATTTACCGATTCATTTTCAAGAAATATAATCACAACAGAAATAATGAACTAAATAAATAAAGACGAAAAAACATAATAAAACTAAATAATAACGAACAAACAGAAAGCATGTTGCAGGGAAAAAAAGTACTGAATTGAAAGAGCAAAAATATAACAATGAAGCTAGATTTACCTTCAATGGATTGTTCTGCCAATTCACAACGCGAACTGCTAAGAGAATATTGGTTGTTTTTCTTTTGTATTTTAAATAAGAGAAACGTGAAACTGTGTAGTTGGAAATATGTTTAGTGCAGTTGCATGTATATATATATATATATAGAACAGGAAGCGGCAAGATATATACAGTGAAGAAGTCGGTTTGCAGATATATATTCATACGAAGGCGGCAAAAAATTATTATTATTTTTTATTTTCTGTGGTTGATTCTCATTGAAACGTGTTTACTGCATTTTCATGTATATCACTGTATCTTAATATAGTGGAGTCGGCGTGCAGATATATATTTTTTTTGAGTCATCCCTGTTTTTTATTGACTAATACGCGTTTACTGCATTTTCATGTATATCACTATATCTTTTGATATAGTGGAGTCGGCGTGCAGATAAAATTTTTTTTTGAGTCATCCGTGTTTTTTATTGACTATAAATAATAACAATAATGAATAGTACAAAACCAGTTTGAAACCAATTTCTGTGTGAAAACGGCTGTGACAAAATGAAACAGTGATTCTTGGATTCTCTCTTTTAAGAGAAGGAGTGAAAATGCATTCTTTTCTTGCCAAGCACATTTGCTACAGTGAAAAGGTAATCATTTGATGTTGAAATATTTATCTTTCCCTTTTTTGCCCACCCACGTGTGAACTTAATTCTAAATACATAACACCCAATCAACTGTATTATTGTGCCACCACCTTGTATGTTTCATGGGAAATACAATTTGCGCGCTTCGAGTATCGTGCATATTTTTGATAGGATGTATACTGTGAATTTTTCGGATTCAATTATTCAGTGACTCCACCTGTAGAATCTAAAAATTATTAAATTCAATAGATACATCGAATTATATTCCCACGTTCTTACAACACTAGATATTTTCGAATTGTCACATTTCGTACAAAATGTGAAGATCACAATTGTTGTGACATATAATAGCGAAGTCGGTCTCAATCACTTTGCTGCATTTTCGATGCGTTCATTTCGTCGTGGATTTCGTCTTCAGCATTAGGTAGGTCCACCTCGAACGAATCATCATAGGTTTCTGCTATAACAAATGCCTCATTCACAACTCCAGAATGACGTAATAAATTATGAATGCCTATCGTTGCAACAACAACTTGGGTTTGAAACGAATAGCTAGGCATACGATCAAGTATTTGTCATCTTTTTCTCGACACACCAAACTATCGTTCTATGACGTTTCTACAAGACGAGTGTTTGTAGTTAAACCTCTCATGAGCATTCTGAAATTGGCGACGATGATCGGATCTATCATCTCGGAACTCTTGGAAATGATACAATATATCTGATCATTTGTAAGGGGCCATGTAACCTGGTCGATGAGCGAACCCAAAGTTAACCAAACAATACTTACCCGACCAGGGTAATGAAAAATGAATTTTAGGACTGTTTATAGCACGAGTTAGTATCTGCGCGTCGTGCGCATTTCCGCTGGTACCAACAAGCACGAATGTGAAACACAAATTGAAATCACATGCGACCAACACATTTTGTTTCGACACTCCTTTTGCGGCCTATAAAATTCACATGCTCGTTACACGGTAGCACATCTTTCACATGTGTGCCATCAATAGCACCAATGCAGTCTTGAAACAAAGAATGCTTAGTCAGATCCGGCATGTAGGGGTCCTCATGCTTGTTGTAGTCTGGTCTTGGTTGTATGAGACGTGTCGATAAGACGACGACAGCATGTAGTACCTCCTTAAAATAATGACATATTGTTTGCAACGAATGATTGAAAATAGAAGTCACCTGGAAGTATCATTTTCCATGAGCTAATATGCCCAAGAATATTCCAATTTGCTCGTAGATATCGACCTGGTAGCCACTGTGTAAGCCATATTTATCACGCAGAATATGTGCAAAGTGTTGCAGTAGTTGTGGGTACATTCGGAACTCTTGATAATGCATCTTGCCGTTATCTTCCATTACTTCCTTCATGAACATGTGGCCATTTCTTGAAGACGAAAATCGTTAGATACGACGTCGTTGTTTGTGATAGTATTTACTGGCATCGCTTACTGCAATGTGACAATATGTAACCCATTTCGTGACGTCTTCCGCCAGTTCGCTAGGAAACTCATCATCATCGACTTCTTCATCGCCGTAGCCCGATAGAAGCGCACAATTAAAGTTGAGATAATCCATTGTAGGAAATTGAAGATCATCAAATTTTGCAATATTACAAAGATTTCTACACACAAAAGGAAAAAGTCACCACTCATGTTTAACCAACAAAGTTATGTAAAGAATCCTTGCATCCATTTCGTTTGAGTGACATTCAAATAATTGTACCATAATGTTTGAAAAAAAAAGGACGTGTGTACTTTTTGGGCATGTGACACTTTTTTGTTGCAGTTAAAATGTGGTTCCTAAAACGAAGTTGTACGTAGGAGTTGTCAATCATGCATGCACTATTTTTTACCCCCGAAAAAATAATTAACCATTTCAAAAGTAACCACAATAAGTTAAACCCATGCTTGGCAAAACATAGATTTAGATACGAACGATAAATGCACAATATCAACTGTAATTATCCATAAGAAGTACAGAAGAAGAAAAAATATAACAAGTAGGGTAGAGTTGGGTAATGCAGAAATTAACGGAGATACTTATTATGCTCGTTAAACTGCCACTCAATCTACTCATACTTCTCATTTGTGTCCTGCATGATGCCGAGCATGTCTCGGTAGTACTTTTGTGCAAGAAGTGTACATGTGAAGAAGTGCAAGAGTGTGCGTCGCTTGAGCTTTCCTGCCGCAAGCAATTCTTCGACAAAGGCCATTCCTGCATTATTACTCGGCGCCGTGATGTTGTTAATCTTTGCCGCCACTTCCGGCAGCACTGTTAGCCCTATTATTGTCGTAGCAATCACCAAAAAGCTAACGATATTGGACGTAGATTTCATTGACGTCTTTTTACTCCTTGTTCTCCTGCAATTGCCTTAGCGCATTTGATCAAAGTAACGTGGCATGGATATCATAATGTACTTTGAAGCACCGCTCAAGGTTTGCAAAAACTTTGAACACGAAAAATCAGTATGTGTAGCCGTTTTCATTCAAGAAATTGTCTGCAATTCTCATGCTAGATGACTAGTGAGTGTAAGAGAGGAGGTCATGGAAACAAATTTTTTGATCACCAAGACACTTCATGCAATCAGATTCTGCTCATAAATAATCAACTACAAAAATGTTACCTCCCATGCCAAGCTTACAAGTTCAATATCCCTACATTTTTATCTTTCAATGCATTGTGTAAAATATTTTTCAGACACTTTGACGCTGACCAGAGTTACATCATAATAAGCTGACCGGAGTTACATCATAATAACAGCGTACCAAATGAGAACTATGCATACATAATTTAATCAAAACTCGCAACTTCACGCATTGACCACAATATACACGTCCAAGTGAATGTCAAACAACAATTCAAAAACCTCACCTTCAATTTTCGGGTCCACCATTCGTTGGATGCTACGATCTGACCTTCCGACGGGTTGTATTTGACCTCTGTACAAGCCAACAATTCCATTAGCCGTTTGTGTTCCCGACGTATTGCGTCCCAGTGGTTGCACAATTGAAGTTTACTCCAATTGTGGCTGGATATGAAGTTGAACAACATCACAACACATTCCCACTCGTGTTTCATGAAACACTTATCGTGTCAATGGCCTTCGACAATGGCGGTTTCACAGGCCGCTATATACGTTTGTTGTTCTGCATCTCTCCATCTCGCATATTTTTGGGGTGATTCAACGTTCGGGTGGTCGGCAATAGTGAATGACGAACCCGAACCACGAATTTCACCGGTTTGCAGGTTTAAGAATTAGGTTTGGAAAGTAAAAAAAACACATACGAAATGCTGTAGCAGCCAAGGTTCAGAAAATCCACCTGAGAATTAAATGGGTCTATGGCATCGGTGTAAGGTATGAAGTGGCGGGGCGACGCTACAGAAGTTGGACTGCCTAATTTTATGGTGGGAAAGTCGGTTTATTTTCGGTCATCTATGCAGTGGATGTGCTAAATCACAAAGTATGGGACTTATTCATGTTTCGGGGCGTACAATCTACAATCAAGCTTTTGCCAGTACAAGATCTACTCCTGTCGAGGTGCGGCTGAACCTTGAAGAAGTCACCGGAATACGGTAGCTAGGTCTGTAGAAATGGGTTAGCTTCCAATTGCAACTATTGCTTGAGGGGAGGTGAGAAAGAAATGATTTTGAAGGGAAAAATCTTGACAATTGGTTTGGGCTAAAGGGAAATTCGGCCACTTCCTCAGCTGTTTCACTATTTGCACAGTGAAAATCTAATGTGATGTCACGATATACTGTACCAAAGTTCAATTTTTGTCTACATTTTCAGGCTAAAATATGGCCCAAACTGAAACAGGGGCTCAATATTATTAACAAGAAATAATATTATCAATAATAAATGTATATAGAAACAGCGGATGCCAAACTCATTCTATTACAGCTTCCTAATACCCCTTTGGATTCCGTTCAATAAATGTATCCCTAACCACTTCACCACTCACCGATACCACACCACTGCTCACCAATACTACAATAGAGTAGCATCGATTTTTCTACATCCAAAAGTGAGGTCAAACCTAAAGTTCTAATGCTCCAAAATGCTTCATTTTCAACAGGATAGACAATTTATTGATTACGGAGGGAAGATGTTTTGGGTCAAAAGTCTGGATACACTATTTAGAAAATGTAACGAAAAAGAGAGGTTCGAAAAATGAGACAAGTGCAACAATATCTACTCTTGGTATGTAAAGTATAGGAAATACCGTTGACCACAAAAAATGTACAAATAGATACCGGCATACTTACGTCCTTACAAGCTAATTCCAACACGTGTAGACTTATTACTATTCGAACACGTTACGGGGTTTGAACCTAGGAGAAACTCTTCGACACAAGACAAATATGTTCAGGCTTCAGTAAATATGTGAGCAAAAGTGTAAAAAGTGTACGCTAATGAACGATCGATAAAGAACCAAGCTAAATATTAGAATTACACCAAAAACTCTTGAAATACTATATTTATGAAGATGGAGAATATGAGTTGTGAATGACAAACTTTCATCCTTCTCATGGTACAAAGGGGATCTATTTATAGTGTTAAATGTACAATAATAATAATTGGATGAGAGGACATATGGCTACATCTCCTTAACCAAAACATCACATCCTAGACATCACTTTTGACTCACTAGCTTGGGATGCCTTAAATGCCCCAAAAGGAGATGGCCAACCCATACTCTATACTGAAAAGACTGGAAATTTTACTTATTGCACCAATCCAATCAATCATTCTAAAAGGATTTTACAATTTTAAGATCTTCAAACATAGGTCATCATTTGTCACGGTTGAGCTTCTGATTCTTCTTCGTTGGACCTCGTGCCTAGCTTCAGCATAGGGGCTTTGGAGGAAGTAGGGGCCTCGTCAAGAACATGTTTTGTTATTCTGGGCTTCGACAAGATGGCACCTCGACAAAGATGGGCTCGTTACAGTTTGGGCTTCGCCCAGTTAGGCTTCAGTCAATATGGGCTTTGGCCTAAATGGCGCAATAATAATCCCCTAAGTCCAAGTATGGATATTTATGTCATAATTGGAGTTTGATGCTGAACTTGATTCTCATATAAAGTTAATTTAATGAAACTTACTTGCTGAGTTGGAAGGAGGGACTGACCTGCTGAGGCTTCCCTCTTTTGGTTGCACCTAAAATTTATACCTTTGCGCCAAAGTAGGGAAATGCTGAATTGCAGAGGCTCCTTTTTGGATGTACCAGAAGTTTTGATTTTTAGCTAAAGTAGGGAAGTGCTGAACCGTTGAGGCTCCTTTTTAGTATTTTTCATTTTGAGCTGAAGTAGGTAAGTGCTGGACTGTTGAGGCTCCTTTTTTATTGTAGCTGAAGTTTTGATTTTGAGCAGAAACATGGAAGTGCTAAATTGTAGAGGCTCCTTTTTGGTTGTCAATAAAATATGTTATGGACAATCGCGCCAATGATTTGATGTTTTTGCATATTAACATGAAGAGACAATTGAGGCGTTTCGAGTTTCAAAACATACGACCATTTCATATTAAATGCACAATGATGGCCAAGCTGCCACAAGTTAAGATCAACGCGTCGAGGCTTGTGTGTGAGAAACACGCATCAATCTGAAGCGTAATCAACAAAAACTATTTAAATTCAACGTCTCGGATGAATTTTAACGATGTACGCTTCATATGAAGTAGATCTAAATCCAATGGCTGAGCTTCGTCATCTTCTTCCTATAAAAGTCAAAATCAGAGTCTTAGGGCTACTTTCTTCACATTTGCAAACTTCAAAACTCTTCTAGCAATCAAAAACTTTCTCTGGTCTGTTCTTGTTCTTCGACGACATCGCGTTCCTAGAGTTTTCTTTCACTTAGGTGATTTCCTTGAAACCTTTATCTTCCCATTCTTTTCGTTTGTGTTTCCTTCTTTCTTCGATTTTAATGGCATCTGGGTCGAGTGCCAGTGGTGGTAGGGTCACCATCGCTAGGTCCGGGGAAAGGCTTCTTATGGGGGGTCGGACGGAGGTTACTGGGCAATGAGTGAGGATCCCATAGATTACGAGGCAGGTTGGGGTTGCAAGAATCCCCTCTATAATGACCTCCACTAAGTTGGCCGAAATTACGGAGAAATTTAAAATCTCAGATTCCATAGAACTCTTAGTGTCCGAAGCCCACATACGAGGCTACTCATTTTTTTGTCAGTTCTATAAACATGCCATTTAGCCCACCCCAATCCCTTATTCTCACTGGTTAATAAAAACAATTACAGATTCACGAAGCGATCATGACAAATATCACCATTTCATTTTCGACAGTGTTCAATCAACTTCTCTCGGCATGAAACAAATGCACAGTTGAAACATTAATATTTGTTAATTGTTGGGCTGTTTATGTTATTATTTTTTTTTTTTGCAATTCTATATATTTTTTGCTGTAATAAGATTAATGAATTATTGTTTCGCGCACGAAGTATTTTGAAGGAAAATCGAACAAGTTTTGGGTGATATTACGAACAATAGAATATGCATTTTTTTTTTTTTTTGGCTTGGAGTGGATTTTGTTTCTACGAAGTTTCTTGAAAGTGTGTGTTGCTTGTTTGAATATCTGGTTCAGTGACGCAACACTTATTTTATAGATTTGGAATGAGAAACTATCACCCTAGCTAATCCAATTGGGATCCCCTAATCGGGAGGAATAGGCGAAAACTCTCCCACCACCTGAAAGGTTCATCATACAAAAAGATTCTACAAGAAGGTAGGCGCCTTAGTCAACTAATGAATGGAACTGCATCTACCCCAAGGAAATGAAATATAAGGTGAACATGGTTTCTCAAACAATGTGATATCTTACATCGAGTAAATACTTAACCCTTCCTCCTCATACTAAGACTATTGTATAACGCTGCACTTCCGATATTAAAGCTCATCTTGAGACCAAGAGCTTGTGCCCAAGTACATGGGAAATTCATTATACATACAGAGAATCTGTGATGCTCGGACTCGACATTTCAGTCGGCATACCCATGTCGACACGACATGGGTATGAGTATGAAATATGGGGCGAATCCTTCAATTTTTAAGCGGATATGGCAATTGTAATTACTTGTGTTATTTCTAACTTCTATTTTAATTGTGTTTTTGTCATGTAAATTTATGCTTTTTTGGTATTTTTAGACTTTTTAGTATAAATTTCTAGTTGGTTTTAAGTGACGTGTTCTATATTTTAACAATTTATCACTTAATTATTATTTAACTTTTTACATATGAAATTTTTGGGAAAAAAATTGAAGTGTGAAAGACGGTAACGTACCTGTGTCCAAGATTTGGACTCTTTGTAGTCATGTCCGCGTACTACATTCTATAAAATAAAAGATTCGATACTTAGTTGGGTACCCATACTCGATTCCCGTATCCAAGTTTGAGTATCACAGCAGAGAATAAAACATTCTATATTGAACAAACCGATGCAACATCAAGCTAATAAGCAAAGTAAAAACAACTGCAGCAGAAAATTATCAACTAAACAAGTGAATATGCATCCTGTATGAAGTTGTAGTATACTTTAAAATCTCTGGTACCAGCTAATGAAACACATTATATTTATTTGCTGATCAGTTTAAAGATAATTAGTGGCAAAAAAAAGGTTTGAGAGGTATTCTTAATCAAAATAATTCGTATGGACTCTCAAGAAGAGAGTAGCTTGGTGAAGTTGGTTGGATTCATACTTCAGTGATTGATTCTTTTCATTTTATATTCTTTGAGCATGTTTGGCTAAGCTTTAAAATTTGACTTCTTATATGCAGGTTCTAGAATAAATAATTGTGACTTTTGAAAACAGAGCTATATACTTTCTTAGACAAGCCGGTATTGCCTAGATTGAATCATTTCGATTTCACATCTTCTTAGCTGGGAATGGGAGGGGAAATGTCCCTTTTTAGGTACTTTCGGAAATAGATCTAGTGGAGATGGGAGGAGCCTATAATTCAAAGGATTAGAGCACGTGGCCACAAACCACGGTGTCGGGGGTTCGAATCCCTCCTCGTCCACAACCTGCCCAAAAAGGAAAGTACCTTTTTATCTCTGGGGTAGGAATATTTGAATGGTGGTAAGAAAATTCCTTTGATTTCATGTTGTATCTGAAGATTGTTTTCCTTCTTATCAATTGCAGATACAAGTATGCAACCTCAATTTTGGCAGCTTTACATTAAGAGTTATATGCAACACTCATTGCCAGTACAAGTAAGTGAAAAGAGAGCAACTGTGGCACAACCTCGATCTTGTCCTCTACAAAAATGCATACTGGCCACTTGATGCAAATCAGGAGAAGGATCCGCTCGTAATTCCATAAACCAAGGGGCTGTTATGATCTGCAGAGGAATTTTAGGCAGATGACAAATCAGTAGAGATTCTATTTCCCTTTTGTTCAATTGCTTTCCTAGTTTATTGTTTCCTAATTTATTTTCCCTCGTTTATTGCTTTCCAAGTTGGGGTCAGAGATTGTAAGTTTCTTCTTTGATTATTATTTAAGAAACATATGAAGAAGAGAAAAGGCAGTTTTTTGCCATTCAATAAAATTTGGAGTTTTATTTTGTAGAGTGATTCCATTGTTACATAGTATTTATGTGCTAGACTCTTGATTCTAACGTGAGGTTGTTCCAGGAGGTTTAGCACCAATTCTGGTATCAGAGCCAGGTTCTTTCATTACGAAGTTTCACGTCTCATGCCGGTGACCCGCAATGGCAATTCATATGCCATGGCAAACATCCAAAATAGAAACGATCAGAACCCAAATAACTAGAACACAAATCAACCTCAGTTGCAGCATCAAATAGATCAAATCGCCACGGTATTGGAGCAACTCACCCATCGATTAGATGCCATGGATGAACAATACAATCGAGAAGAACATGGACCTTTAAATCGGAGGGGACGCAGAGCAGTCTGTGGTGGGGTGAGGATGAACGAAAATGATGGGGATGCTGATAATAATGATGATGAAGAAGAAAATCTGGAGCCTGAGGATCATGATCCTCAAAACCAACCACGTAGACAGAATTTTCACCGAGGTAATGCTGGTCATCGCGCAGCTTATCAACCTCTTAATGAACTGACCAAGAGAATGAGAGTTGATGTACCAGATTTTTTGGAAAATTGGAACCCAACGCTTTTGAGGACTGGTTAACAGTTATGGACGATTATTTTGATTGGTTTGATGTATCGGAGGATAGAAAGGTTCGTTATGTCCGGATGAAATTGAAGGGGCATGCACGAGCATGGTGGGGAAGTGTGGAAGAACAATTACACTGTACACGATGTCCAATAGTTTCTAACTGGGAAGAGATGAAGGAGCGACGAAAGGAAAAATATTTCCCTATTGACTATGAGCAGATGATGTTCGAGGAGATGTTACAGCTCAGGCAAGGAGCATTGAGTGTGGATCAATTTACAGATCGCTTCCACGAGTTGACTGTTCGTAGCAAGATCGTGGAGACTGATCAACAAACGTTAGCCCGATACCATACCAGATTACACAGTGAGCTACGCAAAGAAATGTGGATTGCACGCTTAATCAACGTGGATGAAGTGTATCAAATGGCACTTCGTATTGAGAAACAAATGGGGCCTTCATTTGGGAGGAAAATGCCATCAGACTCAAGACAAAAACGTGTTACCACGCCTTCATTTCAAAAGCCTCCATTGCTGAAAGATCAATCCAAGGTTGCTACCAGTGGAGACCAGAAAGGTACGGCAAAAGCTTCCAGTGAAGGGCCCCAATGTTATAAGTGTAAAGACTTCGGGCATTATGCTGTAGTATGTCCTACCAGAGATAATAAATTGGCATTTATGTGTAAGAAAGAATTGTTGGTAATGGATGTTGTCGAAGACAAGGATGAGACCGAGACAGACGAGGGTAGTCACAGTGAAGAAGAACACTTGGAGGCATCAGAATTACCTACCTGTGTGATGACAGGAACCAAGAAAGAACTCCAGGCTAATCCCGAGTGGTTGAGCACCAATATTTTTCATACACGAATGGGGAATAATAGTCGAGCTTTGGTTGTCATTATTGACAATGGTAGCAGAATGAATGTGATCTCTGAAGTTGCCATCAAGCGTTTTGGACTGAAAATCGAGAATCATCCTACACCTTATCGAATTAGTTGGGTTAACGAGGACAATTCGGTTCTGGTGAAGAAGCGGTGTCTGGTTAAATTTTCATTCGGAAAATTTTATGTAGATGAAGCTTGGTGCGATGTAATTCCCATGACCGTTTGTCATATGCTATTGAGAAGACCGTGGCCCTACAATCAGGGGTTCTTTATAACAGGTATGCTAACACTTGCTCTTTTAAATTCAAGGGTACGAAATATGTAATGGACCCTCTACAGATTTTAGAATTTGATAAAAAAAAAAAAGAGAGATGTTTCAATTTTAACAATGCGACAATTCTCTCGAGTTATACATGAGGATAACATGGTGCTATTAGTAGTAAGGCGTGAAGTGAAACCGAAAGACGATGATGTTCCAATAGAATTCTTGGCAATGCTGGAAGAATTTCAGGATATCATGCCACAAGAGATCCCGAATCAACTGCCTCCAATGAGGGATGTGCAACATGCTATTGATTTAATCCCTAGCTCAACATTACCTAATCTACCACATTACAGTATGAGTCCAACAGAGAATGCGGAGCTCAGCCAACAAATTCAACAATTATTGGACAAAGGGTTTATTAGAGAAAGTCTCAGCCCCTGTGCCGTACCGGTTTTGCTCACACCAAATAAGGATGGTAGCTGGAGAATGTGTGTTGATAGTCGAGCAATTAATAAGATAACTGTGAAATACCGATTTCCTATCCCCTGCCTTGATGACATGTTGGATTTGCTGTGTGGTTGGTTTTCACTAAGATCGACCTTAGAAGTGGTTACCACCAAGTTCGTATTCGGTTGGGTGATGAGTGGAAGACGGCTTTCAAAATGAAGGATGGTTTATTCGAATGGCTAGTCATGCCCTTCGGACTAACCAACGTACCAAGCACTTTCATGCGAGTTATGACGCAAGTTCTCAAACCATTTTTGGGGAAATTTGTCGTCGTTTATTTTGATGATATCTTAATTTTTAGCCGAAGTGTGCAGGATCATTTGAACCATGTTGAGCAGGTGCTCAAGGTCTTGAGAGCTAAACAACTCTATATTAATATGGAGAAGTGTTTGTTCATGAAAAAAAGTGCCAAGTTTTTAGGTTTCGTAATTTCTGATCAAGGTGTTGAGGCTGATCCCGCAAAGGTACAAGTGGTTCAAAGTTGGCTAACACCCCAGAATTTTTCTGACGTCCGAAGTTTCCATGGTCTGGACACATTTTATTGACGGTTTATTCGCAATTTCAACAACATAATGGCCCCAATTACTGAATGTTTGAAAGAAAAAAAATTCCTATGGACTACCGCAGCTGCTAAAGCATTCACCGAAGTTAAGGAGAAGATGGGGCAAGCACCAGTGCTAAGGTTACTGGACTTCTCTAAAGTTTTCGAAGTAGCCTGTGATGCTTCACATGTGGGAATCGGGGGTGTGCTAAGTCAAAAGGGTCATCCTATTACATTTTACAGTGGGAAGCTTAATGAGGCTCATCGGCGATACTCGGCATATTATATGGAATTCTATACTTTAATACAAACTCTCAAGCATTGGCAGCCTTACTTAATCCATAGAGAGTTTATCTTATTCACAGACCATGATTCTCTAAAGCATTTAAATTCCCAAAGTAAGTTGAATGCACGTCATGCTCGTTGGATGAACTACCTGCAACAATTCGAATTTGTTATTAAACATAAGTCAGGGGCTGAAAATAAGGTCGCTGATGCCTTGAGCAGAAGACAACATTTGTTACATATTTCTTTAGCTAGTGTAGCATATTTCGAAAGTTTGAAGATAGATTATGCCCACGATGAGGATTTCAGCAACATATGGAATGATATTTCCACTCATGGGCGCACATCTGGTAATGAGTATCTGCTACGTGATGGTTTTCTTTTCTACAAGTTACGACTGTGCATCCCGCATGGTTCTTTTAGGTAGTTTATAATTACAGAACTTCACGGTGGGGCTTAGCTGGACACTTCGGTCATGACAAGACCTTTGCCATTGTTGTTGATCAATTTTATTAGCCTAGGATGCGGAGGGACGTGTATACGGTGGTTGATCGGTGTAGGATTTGCCAATTAAACAAAGGGACCAAGCAACAAGCGGTCCTCTATACGCCACTTCCCATTCCTGACAAACCATGGCAGCATATTAGCATGAACATTGTTCTTGGTTTGCCAAAAACCCCTCGACAACATGACTCCATTATGGTGGTGCTTGATCGATTCTCCAAAATGTCCCATTTCATTCCATGCCATAAGACTTTTGATGCATCAAAAGTCGTTGCCTTATTTCTGCAAGAAGTTGTACGCTTGCATTGTATTCCAACTTCAATTGTGTCTGATAGGGATGTCAAGTTTGTGAGTTACTTTTGGAAGACATTGTGGACAAAAATGGGAACAAAGCTGATGTTTTCTAGTGCATTCCACCCCGAAACTGATGGCCAAACTGAAGTAACTAACAGAAGCCTGGGAAATTTATTACGTTGCCTCGTTGCGGATCATATGACTAGCTGGGATATGGTGCTTTCTCATGCTAAATTTGCTTTCAATAACTCTGTTAACAGGTCAACAGGTTGTACCCCATTCGAAGTGGTTTATGGGTTCCGACCCAACACTCTACTTGATGTTAATTCATTACCGTTACCGCCCAGGCCAAACGAGGCTGCCTTGGATTTTTCCAGCTATATGCGAGATGTTCATGATGAGTGCAAACAGCGCCTTACCTTCCATTCAAATTCTTATGCAGCTTCAGCAAATGCAAAACGCAAAGATCGACAATTTAATGAAGGTGACATGGTTTTAATCGTTTGAGACCAGAGTGTTTTCCCCCAGGGAGTTTTACCAAACGTCTCGCGCGCAGAGCAGGTCCTTTTCAAGTAACCAAGAAATTGGGTTCTAATGCCTATGTCATCGATTTACCTTCTAATTTTACTATTAGTCATGTTCTTAACATTGAAGACCTTACGGAGTTCAAGGGTGATGTCGATGAAATTTCTGCCACACCCGTTCCAGGGGTAGCACCAGTCCTGCGTTCCAGAAAATAAATCTCCACGAGATGAGGTTGCTGCCATTCTTGATCATCAATTTGTTACGACTTGTCGGGGAGGATATTACAAATTTTTAGTACAGTGGAAAAATTGACCGAATTCGGACTCTGTCTGGTTGTAAGAATAAGAAATCAAGCGCTTGCGCCCACATCTATTCGTTGCCTACGTTCATCAAAACTTGCCAGAGTCAAGTTCTTCAGGAGAGCCAGCAATTGATGCAAATCAGGAGAAGGATCCGCCCGTAATTCCATAAACCAAGGGGCTGTTATGATCTCCAGAGGAATTTTAGGCAAATGACAGATCAATGGAGATTCTATTTCCCTTTTGTTTAATTGTTTTCCTAGTTTATTGTTTCCTAATTTATTTTCCCTCGTTTATTGCTTTCCAAGTTGGGGGCTGGAGATTGTAAGTTTCTTCTTTGATTATTATTTAAGGAACATATGAAGAAGAGAAAATGCAGTTTTTTGCCATTCAATAAAATCTGGAGTTTCATTCTGTGGAGTGATTCCATTGTTAAATAGTATTTCTGTGTTAGACTCTTGATTCTAACGTGAGGTTGTTCCAGGACGTTTGGCACCACCACTGGCCAGGATTGTCTCACACTTACATAACATAGTCATGAGATTGTTAGTGACGTTTTCATATCTTTGATTGAATTTTTATTCGTATTGCTTTTCGAATCATTTTATCTAATATCTAAAAGTTAAATTCCAATGTTACGACTCTATAGACTTTCAATGAAAAAAAAAAAGAATGGTCCTTTTTGTTCTCTACAGCTTTCGGTAACCGAATTTGAGATCTTCGTTTTGACACTCAATATACAATTTTTCAAATTGTACAATTGATTCAAGCGCACGTTCCCTATTATTTGATCGAACTGAGTTTTGAATTTATGGTGAGTTCTTCGAGAAGACAATCCTCGTTTAATGATCAAAATGAAAGGAATGACGAGTTTTGTTATATAATTGAAAGATTAGTGATATAGTTTGCTAGAAAAGGTTAAGGGTAGATTTGCTATATCTAAAGAGATTGAGGATTGAAAGTGCAAATTTCCCAAAAAATTTAAGTGCCGTTTTTGTGTTTCAGTTTTGTGTTTTGTGTTTTGAGTGTTTGTTTTGAAATTTCTGAAAATGCGTTCTTTTTGTCATTTTGGAAAACTATTTATGAAAACATAAAAATGAAAAATGCGTTTACTTTGAAATTTTGAAAATATTTTTTATTAATACTTTATTCAAAAAATCTGATTATTCAATAAATTATAAAATTGTATTGGTTTAATGTTAATATATTATTACATAGCATATAACTTTTGAACTTTCACATGAAGTGATTCAACACACTACTAATAAACAAATACTAACGGAAACTTGGCGAATTTCCATGGAGCGAGGGAAAATTTGAGAGTCCATTAGCTGCACCAACTTGAACTACAGGCACATTCCCTCTTCTCCATCAACTAGCCCCCAATATACAAAAATACGAGCCACCCAACGCAAAGAATGGCTGAATTGCCAACAAAACCAGAGAATACATTTTCTTTATACTTTTCCCATTAAGATTGGATTCTTGAAACAATCATTAGCCATTGTGCATTATTACTTGGACTTTTAAAAATTTACTCAACACAGCAAAAAGGAAATCCAAATGCTTTTTATCATAGGCATAAAATCCCGACTACATAAAATATTTCTTTGGGCTACATCTGGCCACTTAAAAATGACCTAATGACAATGTTAACTGAGGTGGGCAGAACAGTACCCTTTCTTTTCTTGGCAACATGTCTTGGAAAACACAAGTCAGTAGATCGCGTGCTAAGGAAGAAAAAAGTTAAAAACTTGTTCATTCTACTATTGAGTCACGTCCACTACTCAGACTCCACCAAGTAACCAAACATGCCTATAATGTGCAAACAATTGAGGAGATCATATATAAATTTTGTATATATCAAAAGGAAATGAATGTCATCGGCTTTGTGTACTTGAACAAGAGGACATGTAGCTTGTTGTCCATAGAGAAGTACATGAACCCACTCACTGAATGTGTTACAAAAGACCCAAAACTGGTCCCTACTATACAGTGCCAAGCTGGTCCATATACCCCATCAAACTCCTGCAAAAGCATAATTAGAAAAAAAAAACCCATTTAACTCTTTCATCAAGAATTTAAAAAACCATAAATTTATATAGATAGATCAAAACAAAAAAACCTATACTGATTATAGATATGATTGAATTACCTTTTTGAGTGACAAAGCAAGGGTCTTGGAAGTGAATTTTTCCAAACTATCATGAGTTTTTCTTGCAAAATCCACAGCACGAATCTGCATAAATGGTGGCATATCAACAGACACAACTTTGACACCACTGCAAGTGAAGAAATCAGCCAATTCAGCCTATGAACTGCAAAATGACCTTCTTCTCCATCCATTCATTTTAATGGAGGGTGTAATTTCAAGCCCTTGTTGTAAATGTAATACAATAGAGACATACGTGATCGCCCCATATACAGAACACTCATCACTTGCTTATTATCTTCCAGAAATTCACTTGATTCCCAAGTGTCCTTTTACATTATGAACTCCTGATTACATTTCCACAAGATTGTGATTTTGTTTAGTTTGAATGTTTTGAGTTTAAAAGGTCTAAAAAATAGCAAAACAAGACGTTAGATTCTGAAGTTATAAAAAGAGCGCTATTGCCAAGCCAAGAGCTATCTTTTAATTGAAAAAAAAGAACCGTTTACAGATAAACACATTTATAATGCATTTCATATCAAACAAACGAATATAGAAAAACATCAATCAATCGAAGGAGGTGGAAATGAAATTTATAGCAGACTTTATGCCATCTAAATGTTGAAAGGTACATTATACAATCTATTCTACCAGATATTATAGAGAGTTCTAACGTAAGATATAATTATAAATAAAAAGCTAATCGGCCAGCAAAACCACATGCACCCAACATTATTCTAACACAAACCAGAGACTCAAGATCACCCTTAATTCATTGATCGACTCTGCCGAGTGAAAAGAAACAAGAATCAAAAAGCAAAATTTGACTCGGAAATGATTTTTAACACAGATTAGAAGGAATACACCCAACACACAAAGATATACCATCCAAGAATATCAAAATCGCCCCCATATCCACAAACCGAAACGAGAACACGCAGAGTGTGCGGTGCGAAATCAACCCAAGGAAAATAGAATCGAACATCTATAACATACCGCAAAAATATAGCCAGCAAAGAACTAGATGGGGAACCTGATTTAGCAAGCGAACCAGGAGAGTTGGCAGTGGGAACTGGTCGATTCTGAAACAGCGAGAGGAAGACAGGGGAAAGAGGGAAGAGATGGGAAATAGAAATAGGGCTTCCAGCCGTCTTACCTTGTTTTTGAACAGTAGCGCGTTTTCGATTTTTTGGCCGTGTTTTGGTTGGAAAATCTGACCACGTGGAAAACCACGTTTTCCATTTTGTTTGATAAAATTTTTACCATTTTCGAAAACGTGTTTTCAGAAATGGAAAAGAGAACGCGTTGTCACTGTTTTTAAAAATTGAAAATAGAAAACGGGTTGAAAATGACAAAGAGAACAAGGCCTTAACTTTCTAGAAATAACGTCAAAATTTATATCGAAATTGTGTTTATCATAGTTATAAAAACCGGACCGGACCGGCCGGTTCAACCCGGAACCCGTCGAACCGGACCATGGGCCGGTCCGAGTTACCTGTTATTTTAAACAAGCCCAGAACCCGGTAACAACCCGCCAAAACCGCCGGGCCTTCAATAAACCGCTGGCCCAAAATTAAATAACCCGCCCGGCCCATATGAAATCCCTAAAAATCAACGGGCAAAACATAACTCCATCATTCAGTAGGATTCTCGACGGTAGAACTCCGAATTCCTTCGTCCATCGCTCGCAATTTTTCAACTCCCAAGAATCCAAAGCTCCAATTCCAAGTTGTATTAGATGGAAGAAGAAGATGTAAGTCCCAAATTTGTGATTTTTTTTTTGTTATTTTCACTTTTTTTGTTGATTACGGTATGCGAGTTTCTACTCCACTCTGTAGATGAAATTCCATGTTTCTAAATTTGGATAAAAGATTGACCTGTTTTAACTTGAAATGTATGAAGCTAATTTGTATTTTACGTGAATTTAGAACCCGAATTTGGATAAAAGATTGACCTGCTATAACTATGGCTGCATTTGTATATTCTGGAATCACAATGGGTGGAAAGCCAAGATAGTTTATTCTTTTCAAATTAAGGTGTTGAACTGTAGAATTTGGTTATATAAAGTTTTTATTATGAACACTTCAATCCGTTTAAAATGAAGCAGTGACATTGGGGTGAATAGAGTTGTGTTTTCTTCTGTTGATTGAGACAAAATTTGTTGGTAGCTGCAAGGAGTTGTTGTAAATAGAAGGTAGATGCATGAATGAATCGTGTTTTGAAGGATTGTTAAGTAGTAACATTATAGGATGAATTTGTTGTAAATACAAGGTAGGTGCATGAACAGAACAATTGTGTTGATAGTTGTTGACGTTCAAAATTGCATGAACAAGATCAAGGCCAACTAAGAGTGCAGAAAGTAGTCTAAAAGACACAATGAAGAAGAATGTTAGATTGTCTCTGAAACGATTACTTCTCTTTTGTGGATGGTTTTGAATATTCAAAAGGGTTTGCTGGGGTTTTTCTCCTTAATGTATTCCTTTAGACTTTCTGTCTGCCCCCCCTGCCATCTTTGCTTTCTGAGCCTTTTATAGTAGGAACATAACAACGTCTAATCCTTATGTCTTATCAACCCAGGGACTGAGCCGAGCTGATTGGGGGTGTTGTCCTAACGGGATTGGCGCCCGACCTTAACGTTGTACTGTTGACTGAGGACGATGGGACTTGTTAATCCAGGTAGTAAATGCATTGTCTACTAAAGCAGGCTAAGGTTTCTGATTGGGGGAATAGGTGGGCGCTGACACAGGACCTTTCCACGTGTATCTCTTTGGTTTGATGCCAGAAGATCTTGTCAGTGATCCGTAATGATTAGCCACTGTAGCGTCTTGGAAGACTACAATGGCTTGTTGGGGAAGCTACGCTCTTGCCGACCTGATCTCGCATAACCGAACTCCCTTTTCCTCGTCCTCATTGGGACATGACAGTCCGAGCTCAACGACCTCGGAGGTCGGTGTCAACAGTTACCCCCAGGTCAGATCTAATTTTAAATGAGAGTCTGACCTTATTTAACTGTCATGGCACAAGTACCAACCCGCGTAATAATTGCTTCTGCCGCCGCCAGGTACACCTGTCGCCAAGGGGGTGGCTAGACGTCTTCACCTCTTTTCAGGCATTGATTGACAGCCGCGTGCATTTATTGCCATTTTCTGCCGGTTTACATCCCGCCTTTTGCCATTCTTGAACGCTTCCTTCCGTCTTTCTTTAGTATTTTCGAATTCCATTTTTCCCCATTCCTAAATTTGCAAACTCTTCGGTCCCTTTCTCTTTCCCTGAATTTCCGACCAAGATAATTGCCCAGGTATTCTCCTGCCATTTTTAGGATACCTTTTCTTTTGCGCATTACTTACTCTTTAATACGCTTACATGAGCTCGGACGAATCCCGTGTGCATTCCTGGGGAAATCAACAGGGAGAATCTGTACCATCTTCGTCCACCCAGTCATTTAGTACATCGTCCGCTAGTTCCGATTGCCAGGAAATATTCACACCCACCCCTATCGCGTCGTTTTATCCTTCTCCGCCCCCTCTTAACCCAACATCAAATTCACCTAGAAGTATAGAGCACAGGCGTAAGTTAAGGGAAGAGAGGGTACGCGAGGAGAGCAGTAGCGAGAGTGGTACTTGGGGAGCGAGTAGCCTCAGGTCGGTAGTGACGGAGGGTTCATTAGCTGCAATTAGGGCCAGGTATGGCATCCCCCCTTCCATAGAACTAGTGGTGCCACTTTCTTCCGACCGAGCTAACAGCCCCCCTGAAGGATGTGTGGCCCTTAACGGCGCCATTCTGCAGGCTGGTTTAAGGCTGCCCTTTCCGAAGATCGTTAGGTCGTTCTTTTCTTCCTGGGGAATAGCCCCTACCCAGCTGTGTCCAAACGGGTGGAGGACCTTGATAGCGACCTTGATTTTGTGGAAGCAGTTAGGAAACCCGGAGATGGACGTCTCCCAGTTCAACTCCCTCTTTACCTTTAAAGAAGACGGGAAGAAAACGGGTTGGTGGTATACTAGTGCTAGGCCCAGGATGGGGGGTTCACTAGTTTTAGATACGCCTTCCTCGATCAAAGGGTGGAAAGAGGAGTTCTTTTTTGTTTTGGGGGAGTGGCAATTCCATCCGGACGAGGTGGACAAGGGGGATGTAGTCCCCACCCTTTATCATTCCCTTTGTAAGTGAGGGTTCTTACTGCCATTTTTGTGGAACCATTGTCTGGTTTGGCTAATCTGCCTTTTCTTTGTAATTTTTGCAGTTTACCGACCTTGCCACCTGAGCTCGACGATCCAGAAGCGGGCTGACTCAATCCGAGCTCTTCCTAACAGAGAGAGATCCTGCAAGTTTGTAATTACAAACGACAATTTATTCCAAGCGGGTCTACTCCGAGTTATCCCTCCGATCTCAACGCATAGCAGATCTCGGGCCCCAGCTCCTACTGCCTCTTGTAAGGGAATTTTTATGTTTTATTGGTTTTACTGGCTCTCTGTCCAATACTAACCTTATCTTTTGCCTTTTTCAGATCAACGACCGGATATGTTGAATTTCCGCGCGGCTAGGGCGGCTAAGGCGGCTGAGGCCGAAAAAAGGAAGAGAGAGGAGGTTGCTGCTAAGGGGACAACCCGACCTGAGGGAGATGAGGTGGAACAAGAAGACGAGCAGCCCTTGCAGAGGCGTCGTCCATCAAGCCTGTCGCCTGATCCCGTCCTCCCAGACTCTCCTATTCATACGGCAGCTGCGGTGGCTTTTGCCGCTTCCTCTTCTAAGTCCCAGGAGAAGCAGCCTGACCTTCAGAGGTCGGGTGTTGAGGATTTGGTTGGGCGCCGACCTGAGATCCTTCTGGACTTCCTTAGAGCTCCTTCCCCAGCAAGGGAATCAGTTGCTGCCTTCCCCTCACCCCTCAGAGAGTCTGCCGTTTTGATGACACGGAGCTGGCCTGATAAGGAGCAACAATTTCTGAATGAGATGCCCGTCGGGGAAAACGTCCTCACAGCTCAGCTTCATTGTCACAGAGCTGTTCTCCATATGTCTTCCGTGGTGGACAAGGTACAGAGTTTACTTTTAGTATCTCATACTTTGATTTGTAACCTTCTTATGTTTTTGAAATGTTACCCTCGTGCCTTTCAGGTCAAAGCAGAACTTGATTCCGTGCTGGAATTCAAAGCCAAAGCCGACAAGCTCTTTTCTGAGGTTGAAGCGGAGAGGTCTGCTTTTGTGGAGGAAAAGAGAAGCTACGAGAGTCGGTTGGATAAGATGGGAGAAGAGCTCGACGCCTGCCTTACTAAGGAGCATAGGCTACTTGACGAGAACAAGGCGCTGCACTTGTGGGGGGAGAATGCGAACTCCAGAGCTGAGCTTGAGAAGAAACGAGCTGATGAAGCCACAGCTCAGGCCATGGTTTTAAAGGCAGAGACCGATCTGAAGGTTTCTAAGGCTGTGGAGGAGTGGAGAGCTTCTCCAGCTTTTGACGCCATTGCCCAGGAAGCATATGTCCTGGCCATGGGTGAGATCGTCAAATTCATCAACCTGAAAAGGCCGGACTGGGATACTGCCTTTTTGGTGGAGGCTCAGGAGGAGCAAGAGAAGGAGATGGATCAGATGCTGAAAGCCGTTGAGGCCCAACAAGTCGAAGCTCCTTCGTTTACACTTGATGAGCTCGCTCCCAATCCCCCTAATCCTTAGCTTTATGTATTTCTTCAAATTCTTCGGCTCCTGTGCCCTTTTATTTTTATGAATGGAAATGCTTTGCTTGATGTTTTACTTTTGCTTTTTCATAATTTAAATTCGCAACTCTCAAATGGACTAGTTAGTAGGACTTTTCGCTTGTTTGCGGTATAAGTCGTTTTTAAGTTTTTATAGAAATCTTTTATAAGAATTTCTCGTATATCTTAAGCTAAGTGTTGCAGCACTTACAACATTAGTTCGGCCTACGGCATGGGTAGGGCTTTATAAGAGATTCTGCCTACTTCATGAGTAGGGCTTACTGGAGATTCTGCCTACTTCGTGAGTAGGGCTTAGGAATCATGCTAAGTGTTGCAGCACTTACAACATTAGCTCGGCCTACGGCATGGGTAGGGCTTTATAAGAGATTCTGCCTACTTCATGAGTAGGGCTTACTGGAGATTCTGTCTACTTCGTGAGTAGGGCTTAGGAATCATGCTAAGTGTTGCAGCACTTACAACATTAGCTCGGCCTACGGCATGGGTAGGGGTTTATAAGAGATTCTGCCTACTTCATGAGTAGGGCTTACTGGAGATTCTGCCTACTTCGTGAGTAGGGCTTAGGAATCACCCGGCATGGACGCCGTACTTCTTGGAGAGTCATTCTGATAACCATGCTTTTATTCATAGAGGCAGCATATTATGACAACCTATTGGTAATACTTTTTGAGGTGCTCTGCGTTCCAGGGGTGCGGTAAAATCCTGCCTTCCATATCTTCCAGTTCGTAAGCCCCTTTGAGTAGTACCTTGCTTACCCTGTAAGGACCTTCCCAGTTAGGTCCTAAAGATCCAGCATTTAGTTCTCTTGTCGCCAGGAAGACCTTCCTTAGGACAAGGTTGCCAACCTCGGACTCTCGCTTCTTTACCTTCTGGTTGTAGTATCTCGCATTGCGTTGTTTGTATACCACATTTCTGACCTCAGCGACATCCCTTCTCTCTTCTATCAAATCCAATTCTTCTCGTAATGTTTGCTCGTTCCTGTCTTCTTGATACATCAGAGTTCTGACAGATGGAATTTCTACCTCAAGAGGGATCACGGCCTCTACCCCGAAGGCTAGGGAAAAAGGGGTTTCTCCAGTGCTACTTCTAGCAGTAGTGCGATAAGACCATAATACGCTGGGGAGTTCTTCTGCCCATCCTCCCTTAAGAGTGTCGAGCTTTGTTTTCAGCGTATGCTTGATAATCTTATTGATGGCCTCAACTTGTCCGTTAGCCTGTGGGTGATTCGGCGTGGAGAAATGTTTCTGTATTCCCAATTCCTCGCAGAAACTTGCAAAGCGAGTGTTGTCGAACTGTTTTCCGTTATCCGTCACTATGGAGTGAGGTATTCCAAACCTGCATATGATTGACTTCCATATGAACTCAGTGGTTTTGTGCTCGGTGATTTTCTTCATAGGTTCAGCCTCAGCCCACTTGGTGAAATAGTCAACAGCCACAATTGCAAACTTCGTCCCCCCTTTTCCCGTAGGCATGGGACCGATAAGATCGACCCCCCATTTTGCGAAAGGCCATGGTGCCATTACATAGTTCAGTTCTCCAGGGGAGAGTTTGATGTTAGGTGCGAACCGTTGGCATTTGTCGCACTTCATGGTGAACTCCAACGTATCCTTTTTCATGGTCGGCCAGAAGTACCCTTGGCGCATGATTTTGTGTGACAATGACCGTCCTCCCGCGTGATTTCCGCATATCCCCTCGTGTATTTCTTTCATAGCGCGAAGGGCTTCTTCCTCATCCAGGCACCTTAACAGTGGCGCAGCATATCCTCGCTTATATAAGATGCCGTCGATCAACGTGTACCTTGCTGACCTTACCCTCAGCTTCCTAGCCAAGGTGGGATCTTCTGGGCATATACCCGTTTGGAGGTACGTAACGAGTTCTTTCATCCACGAGTGTCTGGGCTCCGTCGCCATGTGGATTTTCTCAGCTTCTTCAATTGCAGGGCGGTGGATTCTCCCAACAGGTATGCTATCAAACCTCTCAATTCCTTCACTGGTTGCCAACCGAGCTAGTGCATCAGCGTGCCCGTTTTGAGTTCGTGGGACCTGTCTGATACAGACATCTTTAAACTTCTGGAGTTCGCTTCTGACGATCTGGAGGTATTTGCCCATTCTTTCCTCTTTGGCTTGATAGGTCTCATTGACTTGGTTTACTATCAGTTGGGAGTCACTGTACGCCATCAGCCAATCAATTTTCATTTCGCTTGCCATTCGGAGGCCGGCTATCAGGGCCTCGTACTCAGCTTCGTTGTTAGAAGCGCTGAAGTCGAAAGGTAACGCTTCGCAGAACAGTTGTTGGTTTGGGCTTATTAGAACTATCCCAGCTCCTGCTCTTTCATCCGTGGAGGATCCGTCAACGAACAGTTTCCAAGGGGCGTGGGGAGGTGATTGTCCCACAGGGTCTGAGCTGAACTCAAGAATGAAATCGGCTAGTGCTTGAGATTTTATTGAGGTGCGTGGTTTGTACCTTACATCGAATTGGCCGAGCTCGATTGACCATTTTACCAATCTCCCTGAAGTATCCGATTTTTGCAGTACCTGCCTCAAAGGTTGACTCGTCAGGATTTCAATGGAATGTTCCAAGAAGTATGGCCTCAGTTTCCGAGCAGCGATTATTACAGCATAGGCCAACTTCTCTAGTGGGGAGTAGCGAACTTCGGCGTCGTGCAGGGCCTTAGAAACATAGTAAACTGGGTGCTGTATTCCGTTCTCCTCCCTGGCCAACACCGCGCTGACGGCATGCTCTGAGACTGCCAAGTATAGCATGAGCGTTTCCCCTTCTCTAGGTTTGGACATCATCGGTGGTTGTGATAGGTGTGATTTTAGTTGGTCGAAAGCGACCTGACATTCCGGCGTCCATTCAAACTTCTTTCCTCCTCTCAGCACGTCAAAGAAGGGCTTACACTTGTCTGTTGATTTCGACATGAATCTGCTGAGGGCGGCTATCCGTCCTGTTAAGCTTTGAACTTCCTTTGGTTTGGATGGAGGACGCATCTCAATGATGGCCCTTATCTTATCTGGGTTAGCTTCAATTCCTCTGCGGTTTACTAAATATCCCAGAAATTTCCCCGAGCTTACTCCAAATGCGCATTTACGGGGGTTTAGCTTCATCCCGTATGTTCTTAGGATCTCGAACATTTCGGCGAGATGTTGCCGATGTTCCCAAGCCTCTGCACTTTTAACCAACATGTCATCCACGTAGACCTCCATGGTTTTCCCAATTTGTTTGGCAAACATGGAGTTGACCAGACGTTGGTAGGTCGCTCCTGCATTCTTGAGACCAAACGGCATAACTTTATAGCAGTACAAACCTCTGTCGGTGACGAATGCCGTGTGTTCTTGGTCCGGTTCATGCATGGGAATTTGATTGTAGCCTGAATATGCGTCCATGAAGCTGAGCAAATCGTGCCCAGCAGTGGCGTCCACCATTTGGTCAATCCTGGGTAGAGGGAATCCGTCTTTAGGGCATGCTTTATTCAGGTCGGTGAAATCTATGCACACCCTCCAATCTCCATTGCTCTTTT
>CM032637.1:3007672-3132511 GCA_019097785.1 Fraxinus excelsior | reverse complement strand
ATCTCTGGGGTAGGAATATTTGAATGGTGGTAAGAAAATTCCTTTGATTTCATGTTGTATCTGAAGATTGTTTTCCTTCTTATCAATTGCAGATACAAGTATGCAACCTCAATTTTGGCAGCTTTACATTAAGAGTTATATGCAACACTCATTGCCAGTACAAGTAAGTGAAAAGAGAGCAACTGTGGCACAACCTCGATCTTGTCCTCTACAAAAATGCATACTGGCCACTTGATGCAAATCAGGAGAAGGATCCGCTCGTAATTCCATAAACCAAGGGGCTGTTATGATCTGCAGAGGAATTTTAGGCAGATGACAAATCAGTAGAGATTCTATTTCCCTTTTGTTCAATTGCTTTCCTAGTTTATTGTTTCCTAATTTATTTTCCCTCGTTTATTGCTTTCCAAGTTGGGGTCAGAGATTGTAAGTTTCTTCTTTGATTATTATTTAAGAAACATATGAAGAAGAGAAAAGGCAGTTTTTTGCCATTCAATAAAATTTGGAGTTTTATTTTGTAGAGTGATTCCATTGTTACATAGTATTTATGTGCTAGACTCTTGATTCTAACGTGAGGTTGTTCCAGGAGGTTTAGCACCAATTCTGGTATCAGAGCCAGGTTCTTTCATTACGAAGTTTCACGTCTCATGCCGGTGACCCGCAATGGCAATTCATATGCCATGGCAAACATCCAAAATAGAAACGATCAGAACCCAAATAACTAGAACACAAATCAACCTCAGTTGCAGCATCAAATAGATCAAATCGCCACGGTATTGGAGCAACTCACCCATCGATTAGATGCCATGGATGAACAATACGATCGAGAAGAACATGGACCTTTAAATCGGAGGGGACGCAGAGCAGTCTGTGGTGGGGTGAGGATGAACGAAAATGATGGGGATGCTGATAATAATGATGATGAAGAAGAAAATCTGGAGCCTGAGGATCATGATCCTCAAAACCAACCACGTAGACAGAATTTTCACCGAGGTAATGCTGGTCATCGCGCAGCTTATCAACCTCTTAATGAACTGACCAAGAGAATGAGAGTTGATGTACCAGATTTTTTGGAAAATTGGAACCCAACGCTTTTGAGGACTGGTTAACAGTTATGGACGATTATTTCGATTGGTTTGATGTATCGGAGGATAGAAAGGTTCGTTATGTCCGGATGAAATTGAAGGGGCATGCACGAGCATGGTGGGGAAGTGTGGAAGAACAATTACACTGTACACGATGTCCAATAGTTTCTAACTGGGAAGAGATGAAGGAGCGACGAAAGGAAAAATATTTCCCTATTGACTATGAGCAGATGATGTTCGAGGAGATGTTACAGCTCAGGCAAGGAGCATTGAGTGTGGATCAATTTACAGATCGCTTCCACGAGTTGACTGTTCGTAGCAAGATCGTGGAGACTGATCAACAAACGTTGGCCCGATACCATACCAGATTACACAGTGAGCTACGCAAAGAAATGTGGATTGCACGCTTAATCAACGTGGATGAAGTGTATCAAATGGCACTTCGTATTGAGAAACAAATGGGGCCTTCCTTTGGGAGGAAAATGCCATCAGACTCAAGACAAAAACGTGTTACCACGCCTTCATTTCAAAAGCCTCCATTGCTGAAAGATCAATCCAAGGTTGCTACCAGTGGAGACCAGAAAGGTAAGGCAAAAGCTTCCAGTGAAGGGCCTCAATGTTATAAGTGTAAAGACTTCGGGCATTATGCTGTAGTATGTCCTACCAGAGATAAGAAATTGGCATTTATGTGTAAGAAAGAATTGTTGGTAATGGATGTTGTCGAAGACAAGGATGAGACCGAGACAGAAGAGGGTAGTCACAGTGAAGAAGAACACTTGGAGGCATCAGAATTACCTACCTGTGTGATGACAGGAACCAAGAAAGAACTCCAGGCTAATCCCTAGTGGTTGAGCACCAATATTTTTCATACACGAATGGGGAATAATAGTCGAGCTTTGGTTGTCATTATTGACAATGGTAGCAGAATGAATGTGATCTCTGAAGTTGCCATCAAGCGTTTTGGACTGAAAATCGAGAATCATCCTACACCTTATCGAATTAGTTGGGTTAACGAGGACAATTCGGTTCTGGTGAAGAAGCGGTGTCTGGTTAAATTTTCATTCGGAAAATTTTATGTAGATGAAGCTTGGTGCGATGTAATTCCCATGACCGTTTGTCATATGCTATTGAGAAGACCGTGGCCCTACGATCAGGGGTTCTTTATAACAGGTATGCTAACACTTGCTCTTTTAAATTCAAGGGTACGAAATATGTCATGGACCCTCTACAGATTTTAGAATTTGATAAAAAAAAAAAAAAGATGTTTCAATTTTAACAATGCGACAATTCTCTCGAGTTATACATGAGGATAACATGGTGCTATTAGTAGTAAGGCGTGAAGTGAAACCGAAAGACGATGATGTTCCAATAGAATTCTTGGCAATGCTGGAAGAATTTCAGGATATCATGCCACAAGAGATCCCGAATCAACTGCCTCCAATGAGGGATGTGCAACATGCTATTGATTTAATCCCTAGCTCAACATTACCTAATCTACCACATTACAGTATGAGTCCAACAGAGAATGCGGAGCTCAGCCAACAAATTCAACAATTATTGGACAAAGGGTTTATTAGAGAAAGTCTCAGCCCCTGTGCCGTACCGGTTTTGCTCACACCAAAGAAGGATGGTAGCTGGAGAATGTGCGTTGATAGTCGAGCAATTAATAAGATAACTGTGAAATACCGATTTCCTATCCCCTGCCTTGATGACATGTTGGATTTGCTGTGTGGTTGGTTTTCACTAAGATTGACCTTAGAAGTGGTTACCACCAAGTTCGTATTCGGTTGGGTGATGAGTGGAAGACGGCTTTCGAAATGAAGGATGGTTTATTCGAATGGCTAGTCATGCCCTTCGGACTAACCAACGTACCAAGCACTTTCATGCGAGTTATGACGCAAGTTCTCAAACCATTTTTGGGGAAATTTGTCGTTTATTTTGATGATATCTTAATTTTTAGCCGAAGTGTGCAGGATCATTTGAACCATGTTGAGCAGGTGCTCAAGGTCTTGAGAGCTAAACAACTCTATATTAATATGGAGAAGTGTTTGTTCATGAAAAAAAGTGCCAAGTTTTTAGGTTTCGTAATTTCTGATCAAGGTGTTGAGGCTGATCCCGCAAAGGTACAAGTGGTTCAAAGTTGGCTAACACCCCAGAATTTTTCTGACGTCCGAAGTTTCCGTGGTCTGGACACATTTTATTGACGGTTTATTCGCAATTTCAACAACATAATGGCCCCAATTACTGAATGTTTGAAAGAAAAAAAATTCCTATGGACTACCGCAGCTGCTAAAGCATTCACCGAAGTTAAGGAGAAGATGGGGCAAGCAGCAGTGCTAAGGTTACTGGACTTCTCTAAAGTTTTCGAAGTAGCCTGTGATGCTTCACATGTGGGAATCGGGGGTGTGCTAAGTCAAAAGGGTCATCCTATTACATTTTACAGTGGGAAGCTTAATGAGGCTCGTCGGCGATACTCGGCATATTATATGGAATTCTATACTTTAATACAAACTCTCAAGCATTGGCAGCCTTACTTAATCCATAGAGAGTTTATCTTATTCACAGACCATGATTCTCTAAAGCATTTAAATTCCCAAAGTAAGTTGAATGCACGTCATGCTCGTTGGATGAACTACCTGCAACAATTCGAATTTGTTATTAAACATAAGTCAGGGGCTGAAAATAAGGTCGCTGATGCCTTGAGCAGAAGACAACATTTGTTACATATTTCTTTAGCTAGTGTAGCATATTTCGAAAGTTTGAAGATAGATTATGCCCACGATGAGGATTTCAGCAACATGTGGAATGATATTTCCACTCATGGGCGCACATCTGGTAATGAGTATCTGCTACGTGATGGTTTTCTTTTCTACAAGTTACGACTGTGCATCCCGCATGGTTCTTTTAGGTAGTTTATAATTACAGAACTTCACGGTGGGGCTTAGCTGGACACTTCGGTCATGACAAGACCTTTGCCATTGTTGTTGATCAATTTTATTAGCCTAGGATGCGGAGGGACGTGTATACGGTGGTTGATCGGTGTAGGATTTGCCAATTAAACAAAGGGACCAAGCAACAAGCGGTCCTCTATACGCCACTTCCCATTCCTGACAAACCATGGCAGCATATTAGCATGAACATTGTTCTTGGTTTGCCAAAAACCCCTCGACAACATGACTCCATTATGGTGGTGCTTGATCGATTCTCCAAAATGTCCCATTTCATTCCATGCCATAAGACTTTTGATGCATCAAAAGTCGTTGCCTTATTTCTGCAAGAAGTTGTACGCTTGCATTGTATTCCAACTTCAATTGTGTCTGATAGGGATGTCAAGTTTGTGAGTTACTTTTGGAAGACATTGTGGACAAAAATGGGAACAAAGCTGATGTTTTCTAGCGCATTCCACCCCGAAACTGATGGCCAAACTGAAGTAACTAACAGAAGCCTGGGAAATTTATTACGTTGCCTCGTTGCGGATCATATGACTAGCTGGGATATGGTGCTTTCTCATGCTAAATTTGCTTTCAATAACTCTGTTAACAGGTCAACAGGTTGTACCCCATTCGAAGTGGTTTATGGGTTCCGACCCAACACTCTACTTGATGTTAATTCATTACCGTTACCGCCCAGGCCAAACGAGGCTGCCTTGGATTTTTCCAGCTATATGCGAGATGTTCATGATGAGTGCAAACAGCGCCTTACCTTCCATTCAAATTCTTATGCAGCTTCAGCAAATGCAAAACGCAAAGATCGACAATTTAATGAAGGTGACATGGTTTTAATTCGTTTGAGACCAGAGTGTTTTCCCCCAGGGAGTTTTACCAAACGTCTCGCGCGCAGAGCAGGTCCTTTTCAAGTAACCAAGAAATTGGGTTCTAATGCCTATGTCATCGATTTACCTTCTGATTTTACTATTAGTCCCGTTCTTAACATTGAAGACCTTACAGAGTTCAAGGGTGATGTCGATGAAATTGTTGCCACACCAGTTCCGGGGTAGTACCACTCCTGCGTTCGAGTAAATTTAATGAATGCTAACCCATCTTCAACCTATATTACTACTTGCTCACTGAACAATAAAAAATTACCCGTTGCTCACCCATCTATCTAATATATTACCAGTCCATCACCTGTCTCAACTCTGTCAAATGCAACTAACGGAATGTCCGACGTGTCGGATGGAAATCCGACGTGGAACCTAACAGAAGTAAAATCACAAATGGAGTGGCTTCAGGTGGTGGACATCGTTTCAGTCAGAACCACCAAAACTTTGATTCTGATCAAATCGCTGATGAGGGAAAGGAGAAACGCAAATTTAAAGAAACACCAAACACTGATGGTATCGGTGATCCAATTCGTTTATGATTGTTTACTTAGTTTTCTGATATAATATCCTCGCAGATGATGCAAATCCAAGGAAGAAAAGAAAGAGGGAGTCTGATCAACGTGTACATACAAATGTGAAAAAGATTAAACCTGAAGGCGCAATGAATTTGGATGACTTTCTGACCCCTGGTGGAGATCTTGATAGGGTTGGCTGCAGTACGTCTTCTGGTTTGCCAGGGGGAGAGAGAACTTACAAATTTCTGGGAAAGAACAGAAAGATAATGTGCAGGAATTACCGGATAATGGGTCCATGGATACGATTACTTGCAATAAGAGGGAAATTTCTTCAAAGAAGAGAAAATTGAAGGATTCTCAAAGCAGTGAGGAATATCAACTGACACAGCAAAGTAAATCCAGAGAATCACCGAGGACGGATTTGGGCCATATTTGATTTCAACTTGGATTTTCAATCTTTGAATTTCATATTAGGAAGAACATTCATGAAGCGACTATGAGGGCTCCTATCTGTAGAGAGGGAGAGAGATTTCGGGAAAAAACGTGTCTTCAATATTTAGCAAAGTGATGAAATGTCATGGGTTTTTTGCACTTTTGGCCCATTAGACTTCAATTTTACTTCCGTTATGTGCCACGTCGGATTTCTGTCCGCCACGTGGTGCATTCCGTTAGTTGCATTTGACAGAGTGTAGACGGGTGATGGACGGGTAATATATTAGATAGATGGGTGAGCAACAGGTAATCTTTTATTGTTCAGTGAGCAAGTAGTAATATATGTTGAAGATTGGTGAGTATTCATTAACTTTACTCCCTGCGTTCCAGAAAATAAATCTCCACGAGATGAGGTTGCTGCCATTCTTGATCATCAATTTGTTACAACTTGTCGGGGAGGATATTACAAATTTTTAGTACAGTGAAAAAACCGACCGAATTTGGACTCTGTCTGGTTGTACGAATCAGAAATCAAGCGCTTGCACCCACATCTATTCGTTGCCCACGTTCATCAAAACTTGCCAGAGTCAAGTTCTTCAGGAGAGCCAGCAATTGATGCAAATCAGGAGAAGGATCCGCCCGTAATTCCATAAACTAAGGGGCTGTTATGATCTGCAGAGGAATTTTACGCAAATGACAGATCAATGGAGATTCTATTTCCCTTTTGTTTAATTGTTTTCCTAGTTTATTGTTTCCTAATTTATTTTCCCTCGTTTATTGCTTTCCAAGTTTGGGGCTGGAGATTGTAAGTTTCTTCTTTGATTATTATTTAAGGAACATATGAAGAAGAGAAAATGCAGTTTTTTGCCATTCAATAAAATCTGGAGTTTCATTCTGTGGAGTGATTCCATTGTTAAATAGTATTTCTGTGTTAGACTCTTGATTCTAACGTGAGGTTGTTCCAGGACGTTTGGCACCACCACTGGCCAGGATTGTCTCACACTTACATAACATAGTCATGAGATTGTTAGTGACGTTTTCATATCTTTGATTGAATTTTTATTCGTATTGCTTTTCGAATCATTTTATCTAATCTCTAAAAGTTAAATTCCAATGTTACGACTCTATAGACTTTCAATGAAAAAAAAAAGAACGGTCCTTTTTATTCTCTACAGCTTTCGGTAACCGAATTTGAGATCTTCGTTTTGACACTCAATTTACAATTTTTCAAATTGTACAATTGATTCAAGCGCACGTTCCCTATTATTTGATCGACTTGAGTTTTGAATTTATGGTGAGTTCTTCGAGAAGACAATCCTCGTTTAATAATCAAAATGAAAGGAATGACGAGTTTTGTTATATAATTGAAAGATTAGTTATATAGTTTGCTAGAAAAGGTTAAGGGTAGATTTGCTATATCTAAAGAGATTGAGGATTGAAAGTGCAAATTTCCCAAAAAAATTAACTTTCTAGAAATAATGTCAAAATTTATATCGAAATTGTGTTTATATTCACAGACAGTACAATGGACACCCGGATGTACACCACCCCCAACATACCCCAACATACAAGAAGCACAACCCATACAATTTTAGGGCTTTCTCTTTTGATATTCCAAAACCCTCTGTACATTTTCCACTACCAGTGCTCCCAGCACCGATCGCAATGGCCGTACGCTGTCAATCTCCGTTGCAGTTGAAGCTCCACCACATATCGACCACGAACTCCACCACGCAGCCACACCCCACCATCACTTTCTTTCCCAAATCCCACCTCCAATCGTCCCTCAAATTCAACCTCTCCGTCTCAGCAGTTCCTAAATCTGTGGCCGTCACAGCCGAACCCGAACCCGTTTTCACCTCCGTCAAGTCTTTCGCCCCAGCTACCGTTGCCAATCTCGGGCCGGGTTTCGACTTCCTGGGCTGCGCCGTTGATGGAATCGGAGATTATGTTACCCTTCGGGTCGACCCGAATGTGCATCCTGGTGAGGTATCCATTTCTGATATATCAGGTGCCGGTTCTAAGCTCAGCAAGAACCCACTTTGGAACTGTGCAGGTATTGCAGCCATTGCCGTTATGAAGATGCTTAAGATTCGATCTGTTGGGCTTTCCCTTTCCCTCGAGAAAGGCCTTCCCCTCGGCAGTGGCCTCGGCTCCAGCGCAGCCAGTGCTGCCGCAGCTGCTGTAGCTGTTAATGAATTGTTTGGTGGGAAGTTATCTGTGTCCGAGCTCGTCCTTGCCGGGCTTGAATCGGAGTCGAAGGTGTCTGGTTATCACGCAGATAACGTTGCTCCCTCCATCATGGGAGGATTTGTTTTAATTAGAAGCTATGATCCTCTGGAATTGATGCAGTTGAAATTCCCCCATGAAAAAAACTTGTTTTTCGTTCTTGTTAATCCAGAATTTGAAGCTCCCACGAAGAAAATGAGAGCTGCATTGCCACCGGAGATTACAATGTCCCACCATGTGTGGAATTGCAGTCAAGCAGGGGCATTGGTTGCATCGGTGTTGCAAGGGGACGTCAGAGGCTTTGGGAAGGCACTGTCATCGGACAAAATAGTGGAGCCGAGGAGAGCGCCATTGATTCCAGGAATGGAGGCTGTGAAGAAGGCTGCAATTGAGGCTGGTGCATTTGGATGCACAATTAGCGGGGCAGGCCCCACTGCAGTGGCCGTGACAGATGATGAAGAGACTGGCCGAAAAATTGGGGAAAGGATGGTGGAGGCTTTTTTGGATGGGGGGAATTTGAGGGCCTTGGCTATGGTCAAGCAACTTGATAGAGTTGGTGCTAGGCTTGTTAGTAGTATTCCCAGATAATATTGCTGACAATAACTGAGGGTTTGTTGAACATTGTAATTGCAGTTTCCTTGGCTGCTAAAGAGCCGTCTTCTGATCATACGTACCATCCGTTCATGGTTTACTTCCCATTGTCCGACTATCAATAAGATTATCAATTATCATTAAGGCAGTTTCTACTAAAGTTTTTACATTTGCACTTCACATTCTGGATGTTTCTAGTGATTTTTTCCATATGCGCATGTGTTAACTTCCAACCTCCGAAGTGTGATAATAGTTTGGATATTGCAGTTTGTAACATCTTAAAGTTAAGAATGAAATAATATGGAAACGGAAATAATATGTAAACTTATCCACTGGAAAGAAAACAATGATATTTTCTTTGTGATTTCAAGTTGCTCTCTCTCTCTCTCTCTCTATATATATATATATATATATCAGACTGTTTTTCTTGATTTCTGAATTGGTCTAGAGCTGCTAGGTGGGTTTTGCTTTACTATACTCCTATGTGATTTGTCCTTTGGCAGTGAGTCTTAGGTGTCATTTTTGCCATCACTGTTGATGGAATTTTACATGAGCTACATCTTTGTTCAAGATCTGTTTCTTTAGTTTTCATGGACCCTTATCCTTTTTCACTTGTTTATATCCTCTATTTTGTGCTTAATTGTTTGCTATTTGGTGGTTCTTGACTCCAGATTCTCTTAGAAATTGCATTGTATTCTATTTATACATTTGAGTCTCTTCTTTCAACTTGGCCTTCATTTAAGCAAACATTCCTCTTTTAATAGTTGAGCTTCTAATAGTAAAAAGATTGCATTTTAAGGTGAAAAAAAGTGATATTTGCTTCCATCATGATTTGGAATATTAGCATTATAGATCAGCATCTGCACCTCTGTCATGGTTCCCAGATTTATGTTTAACGGGATTTACTTATCCCACGGAAGAAAAAATGATAATCTTTTTCTGTATACTTACTGAGCTCTTATGAATCAATTTCTGGTGTTTTGTTGGGTTAATGTTCAAGTGGTAGTTGGAGGACTATGTTTCTTCTAAGTATACTTAAGCTCTTTTATGAATCAATTTCTGGTGTTTTGTTGGGTTAATGTTCAGTCGGTAGTTGGAGGACTATGTTTCTTCTAACCCAATTGCTTAACCTTTTGTTTATTTTCCTTCACTTCCCAGCTGTAAATGAATTGGAAATGATACTGTTTAAATTGGGTATTGAGGGAGGGAACACATTCAAACTTACTTTTGCGAATTCAAATCATCTACAGAGACTTGATAATATTGATGAACTGGAAAAGAAAACATGAAGTTAAAGGTAACACAAGTAGTGATACAAGTGATTAAAGTCCGTGTACCTGCCTGAATTACGGGGTTTAACAAACCCGGACTAAGCAATTGACTTAAGATGGAAACCCATACTGCTCAAATGATGGGATCGTGGATTTGAGGCATTTTAGACTACTACAGAAGAAGCTGCGTCCCATGCTCAAGCATGTGCTGAGGATTCTTAACCTGCAGGAGACTAACGTTGTTTTTAAAGTACTGATACTGTGGGTCTGTGGCTGAGCCTATCATTTCTCCCCAGCTCTATATTTTCTTCTGAACCTATGAATGCATTTCAGTCCACGTATTTTCTTCATTTCGTCAAGTTATTTCAAGTTAAATTCCAGTTACATCTTTGCTGTTCTTTCGTGGTTATTCAGCTGGCGGCAGATTTATCTAGTTCCATTCTCCTTTTTGGCCTTGGCAATTACTTCAACTCACCTGGGCAGTTTAAGAATTAGTTTTGGATGGAAGCATTGGTTCCTTCAGTAACTTCCATTTTTCCATTTATATCTGAACTTTAAACCAGGAAAATCAGTAGTGCTGATTCTCTGCTTGTATTGAGTCGAGGGAACAAAATATTCTTGTTTACTTAATTCTCTTATACTTTCTTTTGTGATTGTGCGAATCTAGTTCAGGAGATTCAATAAATTGAGATTCAAGCCATAACTTATCAATTGTGTCCCAAACAAAGCACTGTAATTGGTCAATTAAACATACACATTTGTTTTGTCAAATCTACTCAAATTTTGATCAATCAGCTTAAAAGAAACTCAAGCTAAAATTTCGCTTCCACCATCGATAAATAAGTTTAGCCAGAGCGTTTTTGTGTTATAAGATGACACATAGTCCTAGCTCGTTTCAAAGATATAACAGGAATTGCCATTGCAGAGGATGCTGATCAATTGCATTATACATTCAACAAGAAAAAACATGCAGAGGTAAAACTACAACCTTACAATAACTAACCCACACGGTCATTTTTGGCCGACTCCTCTTAAAATAGGGAGAAAAACGAAATATAACGAAGAATTCCCTGATCTTAGGATATGCGCAAACCAAGTTATTAACAAGGTTTTGTCAACCTTCCATGGCTAGCAAATTTACCGCACAGGCTTCTCACCAGGCAAGTAAGAAGGAGAAGCACCCTCCACTTGGTTCTTCTTCTTGAATATTCCACTTAGACTAGGCATAAGAACTTTCTTTCTCAAGGAAGTCTTTGCTTTTTCTAGTTTTCGCATGTCCTTTACTTTTTCTGGTAGATTCTGCTTTTGGATTTGGTAAATGCGAGGAGATGATTGAAATGACTTCTCTGTTTCTGCAAGAATCCGAGCTGCTGCTTCTGCTGCCTTCTTTTGCTCCTGTTCATGCCGCCTTCTAAGCTCTCCCTCGACCGCCTTCTTGGCTGCCTCTGCCATCTCTGCTTTCTTCAGTGCCTCATTGGTAGCAGATTTTATATCCTCGATCTCTTTCTGGGTAGCATCCAACTTCTTAAGGGCCTCACTTTCACTCGCTTTCACGGCTTCTACCTGAGCCGCGGCAGCTGCAATTTTCATTTCTGATAATTTTTCAGATTCTTCAACCTTTCGGCTTAATGATTCAAACTCCTCTCTTGATAGTGTGATCTGGGCACCTGGCTCTGAAGTTGAAGCACGTGCAGCATCAGTCTTCTCAGACAGCATCTTGATTTGATTGAGGGCTTTAGCCTCAGCCGCCTTCGCTTCTTCAGCTTCTTCCAATGCAACTAACAGTTTCTTTTCTGCTGCTTCTAAGTCAATTCTGGTGGCTTCTGCTTCATTCTTAAGTTGTTCTGCTTGCTGTTTCATTTCTTCAGCCTCACGTTTTGCATTTTCCATCTCCAACGATACCTGGTGGATTGTAGCAACCATTTCATCAGAAGCTCCTCGTACTTTGGCTTCTTCAACAAGGGCTGCTTCGAGCTCGGACTTGGCTTTCCGGAGCTTCACGTGCAGATTACCTGCAATAGATTCTGTTTCTGTTTCTTTCTCCTTCAATTCTGAATGCTCTTTTTTAACGTTATCCAATTCTAACTTAAGGGTCTCCACCAGGCTTCTCAGAGAGTTCCCCTCGTCCGCCACTTTTTGTAATGATTCTTTAGCACCATCCAACCCTGAAGTAACCGTCTTCACAGAATCAAGATCCGAAGCCTTTGCATTATCCATCTCTTTAAGTAGCACTTCAATTTCTGACAAAATTTCAGCTAGGTCAGTCTCCAACTTCTTAGTGAGTTCAGGATTAATATCTTTCTTCAAAGCAAGCAATTTGTTTGCAGATTCTTCGAGTTTGGCTTTATACAACTGCTTGTAGACATCCTTCTCAGCATAGATCTTTGCTTCCTCTTCCTGTGCTTGTGAACTTGCCGTCTTCACTTGCTGAATCAACTCATGCACAGTTACGATTTCTTTTGATAGCTCACCGGCTCTCTCCATGTTTGTTTTAGTAGCATTTTTGGCTTCTGCTGTTTGCCTGATGGCAGTATTTTTTGCTTCCACAGATGCAGCGTATTTATGACGAATTTTCCGCAGCTCCTTCTTTTCCTCATCAAGTTCAGCCATTACAGCCATGTACTGAACCCGTGCAGTTTCTTGATCCATTTTCGAAGATTCATTAGTTTCTTTTGAATTGCTGTTGCCAAATTCTTCAAATTGCTTTGCATGATGCTTAGCTGCTTCTGTAGCCTTAACTGCTGAGTCCTTTGATTCTTTGATAGTTTTAAGCTTCTGTGTAAGATCCTCAACAGCCTGTTTAGCTCTTTCGAGCTCTACAAGAGCCTGTGCTTTAGTGGTTTCAGCATTTTTTGATTGTTCCTTCAACTTATTTAACTCTTTCTCGGCCAAGTGAAGTTGAGTCTCTTTTGCCAGCACTCTCTGAAAGTGGAAAATATAATACTTTGGCAACACATACAGACTTCCATATGTTTAATAATAGTGGAGTAAAAAAATTAATTATTTACTAGGAAAACCCAAAGCTGTCTAAACTCTTAGGGCATGTTTGGTACGATGTATTAGTTAGGAATGATCATAGCAAGATTTTACCTTCTTTTTCTTAGTATTCTCTAGTGTTCCAATTTAGCTTACCAAACAAGTTATTAGTGAAAATAGCGATCGTCTTAAGCAATAGCTTTCAGAAAGAATAAAGAGCTACATGAATTGTTATTTGAAAATTCTACATTTAACACAGGCTGCAGACCTTTCTTGTTTTCCTTCTAAATTACTATCTTAACAACACTTCTTTACCTGAGAAACGTCATTTGCCTAGGGTAATAATTGTTCAATGGAGCAGATTTATTGTGTAACTAATATTTTCTATGCATAAATAAGAATTAGCCAAAATCTACATTTACTGGTGCCATATCAACACTAAACCTTTAGCATTGCTTAACATAAAGTAAACCTTGAGAGCTTGGAAAACCATAAGAAATTTAGCAAGTAAACTATGTGTCACAGAATGGTAAAATTAATCAGAAACTTTTCCACGAGTCCTAAGTCATTAATCGTTAATGCTATATCCACCATTCTAGTTATTGCGCAGGGATAATAGCATCTCAACTGCAAGTTCAGTATGCATATTCAACAGTACTCGACATTAAGATGAAAAAGAATTTAGTTTCTTTTTCCTTCTTAATATGTTTACGCAGTCTAATATACCTTACCAAACAAGCTATAAGAGGATAAAGATTAGAACTAATAAGTATTGTGGGTCAACAGACATTATATCTAGAAGGAAACAGAAGAAGAGATGTAGCATACTTCAGCAGAACGTGGTTTCGACTTTTTAATGGCAGGTTTTTCCCCTGAAAAGGCGCCTTCGCCAAATAAAGAGACAGCATCTTTGACTGATTGAAATGGTGCGCTAGTGTCAATCTCTCCAACCTCGCCTTTAGTAGATCCTTTGCCTTTTTGATAGTCTTTTGCCACCATAATTCTTCACCTGTTCTAACTCCAACTCTCAACTGTCAAGAACATAAAGAGAAAGAAAGTGTTATAGAAAAGTAATGACCACAAATAGGATCACCACTCGAAATAAATAAATCACATTATTTCATAATAGGACCCTATTAATAGTAAATTAAAAAGTAAAACCAAGCAGTGCGTGATTTCACGAGAAGTTTCCATCAAGCACAGTATTTTACCATCTCGAATGTAAAAAATGATTAAAATTCCATAAGAAATTTTAGTGAAAACACAATTTATTCGCTCGGAACATGTAGAGCAAACAATACTCGTATTAAACTCCTTGAACTAAAAGATTTGGTGAAAGATAAATATTGGTGATCCATTATGCAAAGTACATGTATTAATGCATAACAAAACCTTGCCTTTTTGGTTTCGAATACAGTACGCCATCACCTTATGTGTATATATGCTTTGAAATACAGCAATACACCCAATTAGTCATAAATGGAATATAGCAGGTATATACAGAGAATTAAATGTTGTATTCCTACATTGCTGACTAACAAATATACAAGATTTCAAAAAGCTCTAAAATGCATAAACTTCTGACTTCTTGTTCATACAGATATGGTAGAGAGGCCCAATCAGAATCATATAAACTGACATGAAGAATTTCATCTCTCAATAAAGAAGACAATTTGATGGAGTAATTTCGAGACACTTCCATTTCTTCAACATTTAAATACAGAAGATAATTCTCGAGAAATACAGTTTCAATTGTCTCGAAGCAGAAAAACACCAGCAGCAGTTAGTCAACAAGGCAAACGTACTAAAACTCCAACAGTAATTCAGTAATTGTTAGGCGAGTAACTTTTTTTCAGCAAATATAAAAGAGCTTAAAATCACTGGAGATTAATCAATAATCATTTGTTGCGTTAGCCATAACAAAGTATGACATGACTAAAATCCACAAATTCATTCTGTATTGAAGCTATGGAGTAAATTTGTGCTTCAGCACACTTCTTAATCTTGAATTTCTCAAGAAAAATTAATATGGAGAAACCTGAATTCACGTGAAACAAAATAATTACTCACTCAAATGTGAAAGCAAAAAGTAAACCAATAATTAAACAAGAAAAAAGCAGAAGGTTAAAACTGAAAAGTACAAGAACTCATAATTACTCACTCAAAAACCCTAATCATACCAGAGAGGGAACAAGGAGACAAAGTCACAAAAGGTTACTGTAAACTCTAGAAATCATCAAAACTTCAAATCCCCAAAAGGGTTTTTTAAAAAAAAAAATCTCATATCAGCTTCTTCAATTTTCAATGGTTTTCCAAAGTCAAACTGCTTATCAGAATCTAAGAAGCATAAGAAACCCACCACAAAGAAAAATCCAAGATTCTGAAATTCTAAAAGCTCAAGAAAATCACCTCACAGTATATGCAGCCAAAAGAACACAGAAGAGGATCAAAGATAAATTCGTTACTTTTCTAATAACTCAGAAAATGACTTTTTTTGGATGAATAAAGGCAAGAAAACAGGGAGGTTGTCAAGAAAAAATTTAAACAGTAGACTTTGAAAATTCCAAACCTGTTCTTACTTCTTGAATAATGTATAAAGACAAACTTTTTGCTTATTAATATGAGCAAATAAGAGAAGAGAGAGAAGCAGTGCCACGTCAGTAAACAGCACCGGCCAAAGGATGACTAGAGAGGTAGAGAAACAAAAGTTGACGGGATTTTCCGAAAATTTGATTATTTTAGGAAAATTAATTAATTACTTCCATTTCTTTAGATAATTTGAAATTTGAGAGATAGCTAATATTTTTGCCATAAATAGATGAGAAATTTGTATTGATGTTAAATTTTGAACATTGCGCAAGCAATATTGTAAATATTTTTCATGGCCTACCGGTAGAGATGGTAATTGAGCTGAGCGGCTAGTCTGCTTGGCTTCTCGGCTCGTACTGTTCATGTTCACGAGCCGCTCGGCTCGTGGCACGTTTATTATTTTTTTTTTAAAAAAGTAAAATGTTCTGTGACTAGAGCAGTCACTGAATTAAATTCAGTGATCGTTAGCGAACTGTCACTGAATTTAATTCAGTGACCGTTTTGATCCTATATTTTTTTTCTTCAATTTCACATACATTTTTTTCTCTATAAATACTCACCAATTACCATAATCAATTATTTTTTCCCATCAATATCAATCTCTCATTATTTACTATATAATACTCTCTACAATTTACATTCTCTATTTATCAATTATCAACAATACCATTCTCATTCATTTTCATTCATTCTATAATCATCTTCTCTTTTTTTGTTACATTATTTCTTACTATTTTACAATTACGTTCAACAACTATTACATAATCTTCATTCACTTCTCAATTCTACATTTCTAAATTCAATTTCTATTATTCATAACAAATAGATTCACGATCATTTGTTGAAAACTTGTTCGGTATGGAGAACGAAATACAAACACATGTCCAAAAATCAATTTGAAAATGAATTATTCGGTCTCAATGAATTACCAATCCCCGAAAATATTGGAGATTTCGACGCTCGTGATAGTCATCCAATTTATTTGGATGACGTTGATGTTGCAGCTAGTGTTCCAATTGATTTGGAATAAGATGAAGAACCGACATTAAATATTCCCGATGCAAGCGGGAAGAGAAAGAGGAAAAAACAGGCAAAATGCTAGGACCATTTCAAATTGGTTTCCACTGGTCGCGTGGTCGATGGACTTCGAGAAACCAAAGCAGTACTCAAACTTCCAGCCGTAGTCAAAATCTAAATATATTGTCATATGAATTAATTGATTACTTTAGTCAACATTTGCCTACTAACAAAACAACTAGTAAAAGTTCAAAATACGTCCTTGAATTCTGGTGAAATAACGAACGCCGATGGCTAGTAGTTTCTGCAATGGCAAAAGATCTACTAATACCTCCGGTTAGCACTGTAGTTTCAGAATGTTTTTAGTGCAGGGAAGGGGGTTCTCTCTGATGTCAGGAGTCGACTAAAAGAAAATATTTTGAAAACGTTAATGTGCATGAAGGATTGGGAAGATGCTAATTATCAAATTCAAGATAAATATGCTGAAATTGCATTTAACCAAGTAAGTGATATTTAATTTCATCACATTCATCACAATATTTTATTTTCATATATTTATAATTTTTTAAAAAAATTGTACACATAACAAGTTGTTCGTGTACAATTTTTAAGTTCGCCTACTCGAAATTGAAGTAACCGGTCCCAAACCCGAATAAAGGAGGAGTGTTTATCTTTTTTTTTTTTTTAATTGTAAAAAATAAAAATATTTTGAAAAAAGTATATTTAAAAAATTGTTTACAAAACGTGTTCTCATTTCTCAACAAATAAAATTTTATTCTTATTATTTTAAAAATTAAAATTGTTTTAAAAAAATGTATATTTTTTTTAAAAAAATAGAGAATGTTTGTGTGTATATATTTTTTGAAGTTTAGTAATTTAATAGTTATAATGTTATATTAAAAAAAAAACGAGCCGGCCAGCGGAGCCGCTCAGCTCGTCTTGGGCGAGCTCGCCCAAAAACCCACGAGAGGAGACGAGCCGCGAGCCGAGCTTGCCCGGGTATGGGCCGAGCCGGCTCGGCTCGACTTGACCCATTGCCACCACTGCCTACCGTTCATGTTGTTTCTTGACTATTATTATTATTATTATTATTTTGCCTAAACGAGACATTTGAAAATTGAATTTCAAAACGACACAATTGCTTAAAATTCTTGTATCTTAAATTCTTAATATGCTTGTTGGATTATGGAATATATAATTGGGAGCCATCAAAATAAGGTTGAATACGAAAATGTATTAAGAAGTTCATTGTTTATCAAACTCTTAAAATTTCTAAATTTGTAACTGCAGCCTTTAAGACGTCTTTCTAAGTCAATGGACTCATGGTTGGTTGACAGCGCACTGGATGGGTCCATCCACAAAAATGGCCTTTTTTGTATCGAAAACTTTTACTCTTGAAAAAAAAAAAAAATGAAAAATCGTTGATCAACTGACTCACATTCAAAATCTCAATTCATCCCATTGCAATCCCTAGCATGAGTCATAGCTAATCGAGATTTATGTTCGAATATAAATCGTTTATAGATCCGTATTTTCATGACGTTTTGTCCGTAATTATATAGAGAGGGTCAGAAATAAAAGTTTTCACAATATCAAGTTCGGAACCCAACTCCAACTACTTCACTCCTTCTGAGTCAATGGATCAAATATGTGAATGAAGATAAATTGTCTTCGTTTGACCCCCACCATTTTTTTTCCCTCCTGATATGGGCCTCTTCCTTTTTCTTTAACTTCCTACTACCCTAACTGCTTCGAATGCAAGTAAAGCGACTCCATATGGTTGGATTCCATCTAGCAATTCTCAGAATTACAAAAGTCAAGTTTAAAAAGTAGTTGAATCTGTGACGATTATCTAACCTCTATAAAATAACGGACAAAACAGTCGCATTGTCAACATTAGATTTTATCTTTTTACTAAATGTTTTCCTATTAGCTCTTTGTAAATTGTCTTTGATCTATGAGTGATGGACTTGAAATAGAAGTACATAACACTTCTTAATTGTCAAAAATCTAACCATTGATTGAAAAATATATTTTTAAAATCAATGTACCCAAATCTACCAACACACGGGGAGTATAAACTAATGTATAAACCAAAATGTACATATAGCATGACTCAATGTACCCAGAGCAGAGGTTCACATCAGATAGCAGCCAAAAATGGAAAAGCAATAGCATCAGCACTACTACTATTAGATATATGCCAACATTTCCACAAAGTACTAAAGATTGATTACCTGACAAACCCCATATTTACTATATTACTACTTGTATCATATTGTATGTACTCAAAGCAGCCTATTTACTATTAGACATAACAAAGAATGAATTCAAGCTAGATCTTTGCACAAAATACCAAAGACAAGACCTTCCCTTCACAATACAGATCAAAAAAGTACGCGCGCCAAAAATTCAACACCAGTAGTCATAAGAAATCTATATGCTGGTTCAGATTAAGTCAATGGCGATTCGACGACTCGAGGGGTCTCCCTTTCATGTGTAGCTGAACTATGGGTAATGCTTGAGGTCAATTGATCCCCAATTCATAAGCTTTTATCTGCAAAATAAATATAAATCATCAAACAGATCAAATAAAAATCCCTTGATAGCATGTCTAATGACTCTTGAATTCTCCATTGTATACCACGGCAATAATCAATAGAAATGAACTTCCAGATAAAATTATGTCTTCCCATTAATGGAGAAAATTAAGACGCTTATTTTGACGTCAGTCAGGCTCAAGAGTAATCAATACCTAAATGAAAGGTACAATATCCAAGTAAATTCCAAAGAAATCGACATTCAAAACAAAAGTATGGAACTACTAACATGTACATGGCAATGCTGAAATGAATTCTGGAAGAAATTACGCAAAGCCACATTATCATGATCTTAATTCAACCGAAGCCAAATCCTTCACTAGCTTCATGGATTGCCAATAATAATCGTTCTTCAAGCTGTTCCTTTGAAGAATACTCTGGAAGGTCCAGTTGATTGAAGCTGAAAAAATTGGAGATGAACGAATTGGCAGGGCCAAGATTACAATGCAAACAATTATCTAATTGAAAAAAGCTAAATAACACTCAACTCATTATCCTGATACATGAAGAAACTTACCAGGTATGAGCCGATGGCAGTCGTTCAGGAGCTCCATATGCCTTGTGAATCTGAAATTTTTGGGGACCAGAAATGCCTTGCAGTGCCTTGAAACCTTCTAAAGGAACCTGTGAAATTGAAACCACTATTAATTGATGCTTAACGATTTTCCCAATCTACAGGGGCTAATTCCCCCATAATGGCTCATTCTTGTTAGTAAACATCCCACCGCCCCATGGAAATAACAAACATGAAAGCAGAATGGTGATATGTTCGTGCATACATATGCTTGCATATAACCATGCGCACAAAGAGAAATTGTGGGTGGACAAGAGAGAATAATGCAACAGCATATACCATACGAGCTCTCAGAAACAAAAAATAATAATTACATCTAAACCCATTCCCAACTTTTAAGGTGCAACGAAGCAAACTTATTTTTTAGCAATAAGTTTTGCACTTCCAGACGACCAACATGTTATGCACTAAACTCAATAGTAGACATCCATCTGCATAAAGATTGAACACTAAATCAGGAAACCCAAAAAAAGTCCTTATTTAGACATAGGTTTCCTGATGCTGTAACATTCACGTATGAACGCACACATCTCCCTCGTGAAATAGTTGCACCGAATGCGATCAGCTACTACTAGAGCGGTAGTCTTAGAAATATTGTTGCAGGAACATATAATGTCAACGAATAAAAAGTATCAACATAAATTGGTCGCTGACATATCACCTTTGAGGTTCCAGTTACAAATTGCAGGAATCTTGCCATATCTTCCTTGTTAAATCCCTTGACAACATCCCAAAACCACTGAACAACATTAGAAGCTGCTGTGTAGCCAGTATACTCAGCGTTAGCCTTCAGATCATCCACTACAACGAGATCAATGTGATTAGGACACTTCAGGGAAACAAACAGCATCACATGTACAATAAACAAATGTACAGGTATCCAAACTTACAATCAATTTCTGGAAGTCCGCTGATTAACAGTTCAAGTTCTTTATCGTTAAAGACAGAAATAAGTTCCCACGGCACTAACTCATTGAAACCCTCGAGAAAGGAATTTATCTGAGGCCTGATGGCATTAGTCAGAATATGATCTGCAACAAGGTCTACATATTCATGCTTTGTTTCTTCTGTGACTCTTATGTTTCTTCCTCCCGGTTTGAGCTCGTAATCAGTAACCTTTTCCCAAGTAAGTACACGAAAAGATTAAGACATGATATGCATTCTGAGAGAAGGCTCAAAACATTCATACTGAACTTCGGAGAATGGGTAGAAGAAGTATCCTAAACAATGTATACCTCAGTTTTTTCATAAAGGATGTGTTTTTCTTCATCAGCATCCATGCTAAATGTCAGATCGGGTATGTCACTCACATCATTCTGACACAAGGAAAAGATAAAAATCAGGAACTTACATGGTTGAAACCTAAAATAAAAACACAATTTGATTAGTCTTAATTCCACTCACCTCCAACATCCATTTCAAATTTTTATAGTAATCTGGATCAACAGCCTCTATATCATGATAAGTCACCTTTACGCCGAGGATGTGCTTGTAAAAGGAGCGGGTAAAATACACATCCAGCAGTTGCCCATCAAACAGTGCCTTAGCGACCTACAGAAGGGATTATATCACTCAAAGTTCAGAACTTAGTTTAACATAATAATCGAAAGACAAAGAAAGAAAAAATTCAAGCTAAAGATAAAGTCCTTGGAGGATTACCACTCGGCCTACAAATCTGAAATAAGAGAGATGCTCAGTTTGATATACAGAATTAGGATTTGGTTGGAAAGTTGCATTGTTTCCAACAGTGGTAAAGAGCAAAGCTCCTTTGTCAAATATAACCCTCGACAGTACTTGATACCATTCCCTTGTCAAACCGCCAGCATCAATACCCTCCTCACCTTGAAAATGCACATTCAGTCGTCCCTTCAGATCTTCTCTTGGTCGCATGCGAAGTTGGTTATACGAATCCTCCAAAACATATGCCCTCCTAACACTGATCCTCAGTGGACCTGAGACGTGTTGGTCATGCTGCTGCCGAATTCTGGAACGGAAATAAGCTTTTTTGTTATCAAAATCAATCAATCGTGGAGCTTTTAGCATCATAGAGAGCGATTTTTCCAACAAGCAAGGGTTCTGCCTCACAAAAGCATTAAGAAGGCGTCGGTGCTTCTCAGCAAACCTTGCAAACGTAACAGAACCATCAAACCTTCTGTAAGAATCCACACCACATTTGGTATACAGTGGAACTGAAGTCCCAGCACTCTCTTTCACCTCTCTTGCTGTCACACCGGAACGATCTTGCTGAAATCTTAGATTGTTTGCCTGTAGTTTCTCACAGAGAACAAAGAAACCCTCAATAAAAGGCAGGAGTCTCTGAGTTCCCGGAGGAAGAGGTGAAGAAGACGAAGAGCCCTGAATCTGCTCCCCAATGTTAATATTTGGAATAACTGAAGAGCGAGAGCTCTGAGTCAGCTCTGTCTCCATTGTACTAATACATTCACTTAGTTCTTTCCACAATGGTTCCAAAGCAACATTCAATTTCCCCAGTGTTGCATGTTCTTCCCGTTCATCATCATCCCCACCATTCTTATTACTGTCAGTGCCAGTTGAAGTGAGTGAACTGAGTGTCTGCAATACACGAAGAACTGCAGCCCCAGCCATAGATCCAGCACTCAATCCTAGCATGTGTGTATCCCTGAGAGTTACAAGTTCATCGACAGCTGAGCTACTCAACCTTTGGGCTAAATCTGAAAGCTCCAAAATGAAAAATTTGCGATGAGGAGCAGCAACAGTAGCCAATTTCCTTAGTATTTCACCAGCTAGCATGTAAACTTTGTCGGAAAGCCTAATGGATGAACAATAACAATTAGGTGATTTTCTCTCACTTATTCTTATCTATATTTACCGAGGATAAACAGAAAAGTCAACAGTACAAGGTATTAAAACTAGATTATAAGCGCAGTACCCCTCTTGGCCAAGAAGAGTGCAAAGATTATGCAAATCAGATTGTGGCAGCAGTAAGAAGATATCACCAGTCTTCAAGTTTCTCTGACCATCTGACATGGTTTTTGAAGTGCAAGAACTCTTTTCAAGTTGATTAACCTCTATCTCCAATACATGAGGATCTTTCTGTACATCCGTCGCAATTTCATCAGAGGAAGGGTTCTCGCTAGGAGCTGCTGTTTCTTCAGAATGAGACTGAAAATCTAATTTGGATGCTGCAGCATATACAACCACTTGAAGCAGACCCATGACCTGCACCATGTTTTTAAAGAATGAGATTAAACATACAGCAGACCAACAAAAAATGTATCTCAGTTTCATGTATCAGATACCTGCTCGAGATGCGCAACACTGCGCAAGAAAAGTGGTTGACTCAGGAGTCTAAGAAACAGTATCAAAGGCACATTTCCCTCTTGAGAGCTTGCAGAAGAGTTCAGACGATCTTCTTCTATGATTTTCTCCTTACCTTTATCATTCTTGAGTTCCGAACAGTTAATATTTGCAGATTCAGAAACAATGGAGTGGTCGAAGTAGAACAAAAGGCTAGCAACAGCGGAATGATTTGTAGCCAGATAGGCAAGAATCTCAAGTATTCGCCGCAATACCAGTGGAGGAAGACCTGAGATAGAATTTAACCATAACTAAAAGACTCCAATTAAAAACAGAATGTTATGCATCGTTCGGAAATAAAATAAGAACATACCACCACACAATTGAGATTGACTATAAACAATATCAGACTGACATCCATAAAGTCTCTGAAAACTAAATGCTGTCAGCCCGCCAACTATTCCTGCAGGCTCTGGCTTTATCATATCAAGCAGAAGATGAACCAGAATTGCTCTTGTATCACCGTGTGCGCACAAATTCAATAGAAGTCTCTGCAATAGACCTTTTCCAAGCGGCTAAAAGCAGAAAAGAGAAAAGCACCTCAGTTCCAAATCACAATCTTCAATAGATCAAAATTTATCTTTTATACATAATTATATGTATATCATTATGAAATATACAATTACTATAATTTTCATAGAACTATCGTAGTTATTCAATACGTCGAAATACTTTTCTTCTAACAATTAAGTTAACTTTGTCAACGAATTCCATTTGCTTAAACTTTCCCTTTCAACACAGAGCTTCGAAGAATTCCATTTTGCTATTTGTGTGGTATTAAGCTAGAACATCTTGTGATACGTCGTTTTAATTCCCTCGTAACCAGTTTTAAATTGCTTCATTCTTATTCCTTGATTTAGAATTTATCATTCCTTGTCTTCCAAAAGAATCCTTTTTCCAAGCCTAGGATTAAAAAGAGATTACTTCAAGATACATTCCGGAATCCTGTAAAGGTAAATCCGATGTCTGCCTAAGAACCTCTGTGAATGTCTGAAAATCAAGCTGGTCTCCATTATGAGGTACAAACACGGTAATCTGGGACTTGTCGCAAGAAAATTCAGAACACTGAAGATTGAAGAACAAATCGTAATTTGTACTCAGCCATCCATGAGTGGCATTTCTTCTGAGGATAACAATGAAAAGTTTACAGAAAACATCCACCTACAACTCTCGCCGAAAACTCATGTCAGTTTGAAAGGAAGGATTCAATTCTAGGAGGGAGTACAAGTACGTCATAACTTTTTACAACGCACTCGTGAAAAGCAAGATAATTAAGATTTACTTAAGGGATCTGACAAACAGAAATTCCCTTTGTCAAGCATTGTAGTTACCTATCTATAGGATCATTTCACGGAATAAAAACATACCTGTGCTAAGCGTAGAAGCCGGATTAATCCTTTCAAGCCATTAGCATCCAAAAATGGTTCTCCTTCAAGTTCCTTCAACTTCAAATTCTCTGCAAGAGATGATGCTCTCCTGCTGATGGTAACTCCAACGCCCCTGTCCATCACTGTCTGCCTATCAAATCCCAAACCATTTCTCCGACTAGTAAGCCTATTGCTACCTCCAAACAAGCTGTGAGCATGATAATGACTCATTGCTCTGTCCCTAAGCATTTGTGCTTCTGCAAGCAATGGGGATGGCAATGCCGATAATACTGCCTCTGAAGAAGTCAATAGCACCTAAGAAAGCAAATAAAGTAAGTACTAGGTCCAAATAATGAAGCGCAGAGTTCAAGAAACAAACCTCTTCACGTAGATCAGCAGGAAAGGTGGCAATAATTGAAGCATTATCCATGTCAACTGGCTGTCCTTCTGATTGCTGTGCAATCCTTTGCACACGTTGTTGGGCAAGAACTTCAGCTTGGATATCAGGAGGAAGGGCTGCCAAAAACTCTGGATCAATGTCTTCAACTGCAGGTGGTGTGTAAGTAGGAGCTGGAGCAGACTGAGCTTGCTGCGAAGCAAGAACCTCTGCACGAAGATCTTCTGGAAGTGCCTCTAAAAATGTGGGATCTATACTATTTGCATTAGGAGCCTCATTATTCAAATTACTTTCATCTGTCTGACCTGCTGCATCTTGGACAATCGAGTTGTTCTGCTGTAATGACGGCTCCTCTAGATTGATCTCAGACATAGGTAATTGTTGGTCAGTGTGATCTCTTTCCTCAACAGCAGTATTCATATAAACATCAGTAGTTCCTGGAACCGAAGAAGCATGATGAACACCAGGATCTGACATCTCTGATGCAGAAATCATCAATGCATCACAACTAGACTGATTATCCGGTTCTGACGATCTAGTATAACCATCATCTTGATTTGGTACATTATGAGGATTCACAAGTGCATCAACGCTCCTATCACAGTGCACATCAGCCTGAGCCACCATACCTTGTGATGTCTCCAACTGCTCACCGGTATTGGCATTTCCATCCCCAATCTCCATGCTCTCATGACCATTCAGATTTGATATAGGTTCAATACATCGTACGCAATCACCTGCTCGTTCAGAAACAGCCTCTTGATTGATCTCTTCCTGAGAGAGTTGGCCAACAACTAGTTGATTAACTTGATGACCATTCTCATTAATAATATCATTATTCTGTTGAGCACCAGCGTCATCACCCCCTACTGCCGGGGGATCTCCCTGCAGTCTCTCGGGTAATCCTGGGTTATGTGACAGCCCTTCAGCAGGATTTTCAGTGGGAGCATCATTGGTTAATTGAACAATAAACTGTGCTTCAACTGCCTGAGCAATAACAGCAGCTTGACCACCAGCTTGGGGTTGGCCATCATCACTCCACCGGCCATCACCTGGCCCCCTTCGACCAGAAACACGAAGTGACTCTAAACCAACAGAAAAATCAGCCAGTGGGGGTGGGGCAGCACCACTCAGCCGATCACCAAATAGACTAGATGCAGCATTACCATAAGGAAGAACAGGAGCATCGAACATGTAGAAGTGGGCAAGATCAAGGTTACCAGTAGATAGGGCCTCTGAATCCCTGGATAAATTACCACCAGATGACCAGATTGAACCTAAATCACCGGAATGTGATGGCCTCAAGAGAAGAGGATGTTGAAGACCATTCCCTTCTGTAACTGATCGCAGATAGGAAGTTCTATTAGTCTGGCGCCTTCGGTCAAAGCCAAAAGACCTACGGATGCCAAAGAAGTCATCAACATTCACTCCTTCAAAGGGTTCGGCTGAAACATCAATTAGCCCTCCCCCAGTTCCAGGTTGTCCGAGTACCTGCAAATGATCTAAACCATCAAGGGCTTCTCTCCACCTTACTTCAATGACACGATTTTCATGGAAATCATCATCCTCTTCATCAACCATGTCATCATTAAATTCATCTCCCAAGCCAGCATCATCATGGTCCTCCACATCGGTATCAACCAGAGACATTAGAGCAGTGCCATCTCCAGCTATATCTTCATCTTCATCCTCCCCATCGTCCTCATCCTCATCATCCTCACCATCATCACCCAAGTCATCATCTTCATCATTCATATCCTCATCTACTCTATTATCCACATGAAAATTCATCTCAATTTGTTCTCTGTTGGATAAAGCACCACTGTTTTCCATCTCTTCACGATTGTAATCCATACCAAGATCCACAGGTGGATCAGTAATAGGAGCCTCCTCAATCCTCATTTCTTGCTCCATAGTATGGGTTGGATTTGCATGATGATCACCTTCATTCTGAGAGTCCTCCAAGGGATGTGCTTCTGAACCAGTATTATCAGTGACCAGCTGTTCACCGCTCCTGTTCTCACTACATTGTAATTCCTGAGAAACTGAAGTGTCAGCAGTGTGAGCATCAGACCTTCCACTTGGACCTGTTATTTTTTTCTTATTCTGTGTATCAGATTTGAAAATTTGCTCGCTAGCATTGGCTGCCCTTGTCAAGCTTTCCAAAGCTTTAAGTATGAGATTCACAATTTTTGGTGCATCAGGGTGGTCCAAATCAATGACCTGAAGAATACCTGATAAGCACTGCACCATTCCTCCATCTATCATGCTTTTTGCTATGTCAGGTGAACAACCTGAACCAGGTGAGTTCCCAGAAGAAAAATTCTTTGATAGAATGGAATGTACCAAATCAACAAAAGCAAGGACTTTTTTATCTGGTAACAAAATGGTATTTGATGAATTACTCTCGGCACTTGAAAATAAAGATAAGGCTTTCACAAGTTCATTAACCACCCTTCTCCTTCCTTCACTCGAGCGCCCAGCCAAGACTACCAGAAACCAGGAAGCTTTTTCAGAAAGCTTGTCTCTCCATTCATCAGGGCCAGCAGATTTATCTACTGAAAGGGGAATAAGACAGTGTAAAACATGATGAACTATTCCTCCATGTCCTGGGCAGTCTAAATGACTATATCCATGGAGTTGACACAATTCCAGATCTCGTTTAAGGATAACCCCAACTGCATGAACATACATAAGAAGAATGTCACTTAATAACTTGAGAACAAAAGTCACCTTAGCTAAGGCTGCCGATTTTTCCGATATACTGCCTGACCCCATCTTTATTGTCTCGTCAACCTTTGATTTACCCTTCATTTTGGTAGTAGGTTCATCTATTACCATGGCACTAGGATAACCTGGACAACCTTCCTCTACTTTGTCCGAATGAAATGTTGATACAATTTCAAGAAGGTAATCAATCACCTGAGTAAGATTCATTGAAATCTTTTTGTGGCCTTTGGAATACTTATTGAACCCATCATGTCCCTTACTTTCAGAAATCCTAACACATTCATTGGTCGATACTGCAACTTCAACACCAGAAGCTTTTGATTTTTCTCTCTCTCTCTCTTTATCTTTTGATAACACAACAACATGCCTTCCTCCTGATGACTCCAACTGACAAACAGAAGCCACTGCTTTCATGAAGACCTCTGGATCTCTAGTTATAACAGGTGCCATTGATGTCAAAAATGTTCTCACAGAAATACGACCAGCGTGACGGTTTCCACTGAGATTTTGTCGTATCTCCAGTTCCATGGCTGTTTGCAGTGTCTGGGGATCTTCAAGAAGATGCCGAACAATGGCTGATGCCAAGGTGTCATATCCAGGAAAGAAGCAACTTCTTGGAATACCAAAAAGGGCAGCCATGCCACCACTTTCGAGGAATTGCACAGCCAGAGCATGTGATTTTGTCAAGCGAGCACATATCTGAAGAACAGCCTGCATAGCCATAGCTGGTACATGCCTTTTTATCAAGTCACACACTATTGACATTACCTTACAACTCTCATCCATCATCAAATGACCAGTTGGTTTTCCGAGTACGTTCTCAAAAGCAGGAGCAGATTCTTTATCTACGGCAGCTGGAGTTAAATTTTTCTCTGTTGCTGGTTCATATGACACATGATTTTCAGATGAGCCACGTATAGATCCACCTATCATTCCAACATTACTGTCAACAGATATTTTGGGCCTGGGCTGCACCAAATTATCCAAGATAAGAAGTAATGCACTAATGCACTTAGGGAAGAGGGTTTCATTTGAAGTCTCAGTTTTAGCCATAAAATTCATCAAGATATCAATTCCAATCGAGACAACCCCATTTTGTGCAGCAATTTCATGAGTACTTCCATCTTCTGAAAGAAGCAATGCTAAAGTATGTGAGATCATACACAATACACTGGCACCCTTAGAAAACTCGAGGCAAAGTTTTAGTTGCTGAACGAGAAAAGAAATAACTTTTGCACGATTCTCTCCTTTGTTCCGGCCGCAAAGGGTCACAAGCAGGTCTGTCAGTGTGAAAGCCATTGAATCACTACTCTGAAACAACTTCATCGCCACTGCAAGGATGTCATCAACAGGAGGAGCCTTTGTTTGCCCCTCTTGTGTCATGACTTCATCAGATTTTAAAGCACCATCAACTTTAGGTGTTTCCGATGAGCTTCCTAGGGACAAAGCAAGTGCACGAGCCAACTCATCATCATCCTGTACAGGATCATCCGCATGACTAAATAACCATTCCATCGCCATCTCAACACTATTTGTTTCTACACGTCTCAGTGCGTCTTCCGCTCTTGCTCTTGAAAAACCCATCTCAACAATTGTGGTGATAGTAGCTTCGTCAGGAGGAGGACGCTGGTTTCCACTCCCAGACAGTGCATTGCGATTTCGTTTAAGGTCACTAACACCACTGTATACATGAGTAAAAAGTGTAATGATGGAAGTGATAAAACCTGGGTTACAATTGGGAAACATGGGATGATTCCAAACCGGAAGTATCACGTCCAAAACTTGAGACTGCAGCATGCGGATGAATGCTTCTGGGTCCCTTGGAATGGGAAACAACCCAATAGACAAACCAACTGCAACAGGCTGAACAAGAAGCTGAGCCTGCGATGCTGAAATTGAGGACAGAAGCAACCCAGAATTAATAAAAAACTCAAGTTCACGACAATGGCTCTGTAATGTATCAAGCAGCCATGAACTGTGAGACAGCTTGCCACCGTCACCACTCTTTTCCTGATCAGCACCTGGTGAGGATATAGAATAAGGAAGGGTCCACAACAACTGACTTGTAGCCTCAAATGTCGTAAGGAGCTCTTTGAAGGTTCCATGGACATAGAAGTTATTAATCATTGCATTGTAGCAGGTACGTCGTCTACTATCGAAGGTAAGAGCCACCATGTCATCCACAACCTTCCCAAGATATCTACACTTGACTGAGAGTGATATTTCAAGTCCAGCAGAGTTAGGGTACCCAGGGAAACCCAGAGCTTCAAGGAAGACTTTTGCCAGGGCAGTCGCAATGCTCTTTGAGGCTGAACTTAAGGATCCAATTTCAGTTCTTCTACGATTTGGTGAAGTAAAACCTTTGACAAGAGCAGTAAAGAAAGAACGCAGTGTAGAAGCAAGTTTATTAAGGATGTCTAAAGCCAGTACATCAGGACTTTTCTTCTTCGTATTCTGGGAAGAAGTTTCTGCATTATTTGCTACAGCTTCCGAATCAATTTGGAAAGCTTCCAAATGCCTGCCAGCCCTTCCACCCCGAAGACGTGCCAAACTATGACGATTGCGACGACTGAAACCATCACTTGAACGAACAACTGATAGAAATTCACGTTCTACTCCCCATTGCGAGAGAGAACTATTCCTGATTGAAACAGGATTCATGTATCTAACGGAGGGAATATCAACAGAATCATCATTCTCCCTTTCAGACACATTAGACACACCAGTATCAGCACTTTCAGGCTCTGCCTCAACATTCTGCTTCTCATCCACCTTAGTATCAAAGCACAAAGAAATTTGCCACAGAATTTCCCTGTAAGCCATCCCTAGATCCTTCAGTACATCAGCATCTGCAGAACCCAATTCAGAGACGACAGTAGTGGTCACTTTCAACAAAGAATTGGAAAGAGAGAGTATTCCTTCCAAACTAGAGAGGCACCTCAGTACCTTAATTCTCTTGGAAACTTCCACCTGAGCGAGCTGGGACCCACCAACTGAAGCCCAAAGTTCATTTGTTGACTTCAAATGTTCTCTCAGGAAGGAACAAACTGCTTGAGCAAGCGAAGCAGAATGCTGAGGAGAGAAGTTCTTAAATGCAACAGATATGCTTTGACCGAGAGCAACTGAAAGAGGCATTAGAGGCAAAGTGAACAATTGGAGAACACATTCAATTCCCTTCTTCTCAACAAAAATTCGGCATGTATCGGAGTTCTGAAGTATTGTTTCTAGAAGACGAGCAACATTGCTTATATAATCAGGTAAATAAGATTCCACATTCGATAGTAAGGCTTCAGAAGATGATTCAAGTGACTGCTCACAACTTTCAGCCCTGCACGAATCTCTGTCATCTGAAGAAACAATATCTCTATTCTCAGCTTCAGTTTCCATGGGTACAGGTTGAGAGCAGCTTGGATAATCTGTGGACAGAGAGGTAGATTCAAGTCCAGATCCAATTTTTGCAATACTGTTCAGTATTTCAAGCAGCATATCAACTCCTGGTCCACGCAATGATGAAGCATGACGCATCAGTTCATCCAGACCACTGGACAAGGAACCCGGAGTATCACCAGTAAGGGCTCGCAAGTACGTTTTGGAAGTAAAAACTTTCACAAAGCATCTCAAAGCATTATGATCTTTCACGGCTTGAAGCCCATTGTTGTTCAAACACAAGGCATCAAGACACTGTGGTATGCAAGCAATAGCTTCAGCAGAACAAAGAATACCATCCATTATGGCATCCATAAATGTAGAAGGAATACCAGCTGCTTCTAAGACAGAAAAGCAGGTAGGATCTTTGTGAATGAGATCGCTCATAACAGTTGCCGCAAGTGCAAATACCCCACCACCAAAATCTTTAGCTCTTTTGAAAATTATACATAAGCAATGAGGCAACAAGCTCTCTTCTGAACCATAAATACGAGCAGGTGTTCCAGGAGCATAGGTTCCCAAAGATATAGCACGAAGTAACGCTTTCATCAATGATCGGCGATGATATGCGACCAGGGCTTCAGAATAAAGAGGCTGCAAACTATCTAGATCGGGAGAAGTATCTGTAACTACTTGAGAACCAATACACTCCAAACTATCTAGGTCAATAGAAGTACTCTGCTGATTCGAAGCACTATCAACATGAGACACTTCTACCTCTAAGCGTAATATTGTATCATCCAAACCTCCCAAGTCTCTGAAAAGCGCAGCGGCTGGATTGCTATAATCCATAAACGCTTCTAGAACATGTACGGCTGTGCTAACCAAATGCAAGTGCTGCGGATCAGTATCTTTGAGTAGAGGAAGAAGAGTTGGTATAAATCCTGCTTCACGCATAGCTGAGCAACCAGATGAAGATGACACCAAAACAGTAACAAGAGATAACAGAGCCTCCGCAAAAACAACAGACCACTTTGACGAATTACTAACAATTGAATCAATAGCTTTTTGCATGAGGCTGGATAGAATACCACGGTGCCCACCAGATGTTACAGCAGTCAATACAGTAGGCTGGCGTGACCTATCTTGACAAAGGGCAACCAAGGAAAGAAGACTCAAAATTCGAATTTTTTCAGGAACTGCGTCTTCATAGCTCAACAAGGCAACCAATTCATTGATGAACTCAGGCTCAGTGTTGAAAAAAGAAACCAGGTCATCAGTGTCACCGCAAGCTTGAACAAGAACTATAAAGGCATACAGCCGGATACATGTGTACTGTTGCCGTGCAGCAAGGGAGCTAAATCCCCTAGCAAATCGCAACCTTGTCAGAAGAGAAAATCTCAAACTTTGGGGAACTTTATATTCTACAACTAAATTATTCAAAAGTTGAAGATCGGACTCTTTTCTGGTGTTAACGTCAGGTAAATGTATGATTTGTAAACCTTTGGTAGGCTGTTCTGTAGAATTGGGGTCACTTGAGGATTCATCCACTGCATAAAACTCAAAATGCAGGGTGCAGGCCAACTGGTATGCAATTGGGTCAATTCCATTTGGTATCACACAAGAAATTAATCCAAGACCTCCTTCTTTCCCCCCCCAACCCTGTGCAAAAGAAAGTAATCTAGAACTTAGAAAAGTATCTCTTATGATGTACTTTCCAATGGTCTTCTTCAAAAAAGCAGCCAAAGTCTGTAGGCATGCCTCAACGACGTCCACATCCGTTGAAGCAAGCAGAGACGATAAGTGATGCTGCATTGATATCACAAAGTTGGATAAATAACATTAAGTTAAAAAAGAAATATAATGAAAAATAAACAAGAAAGTAAGTGGCATTAATGTGCCCTCTGATGATGATAGCTATAACAGTAGCAGCAAAGAAAATAGTAACATTAGAATGAAACCTGCTAGTTCTAATCAATAGAAGCTCACGCACAAATTTACAACACACACTGCATATCAATGCTCACTGCATCTCAAAATGAATTTCCCAATATATTTTGGGTAAACAGATATTTATGTCCAATATAAACTGCCCAATTAACACTGCACAAAATTGCCATGAAAACATATATTCTTCAGAAGTTGTTATTTCCAGTTCATATTTTTCTTGGTGTCCAGTGCCCTACCACCAACACAACACCATAGTCACCCAACCGCCAGCACAACACCCAGCACTACCAGCAGTCCCCTATATACAAAAACCAATGACAAGCTACCACCTCAGGTATCACGGTCATCTAAAAGTTGCCAGGTCATGCAGAAATATTTTGCTTTCAGATATGTGGACAAAATAATTGTAAATCACTAGACTAAGAAAAGAAGGGTAAATACCAATTGATGTCAAATGCACATCAGGTTTCTTTATAAAAAATAAGATGGGTTGACCAAAGCTGAGATTGAGATAAAGACGAGTACCTCATATGAGCTGTAGAAGTGCTTATTGGTGCAGTTCTCTAATATTATTCTGATGACACGGAGAATCTGAAGAACAGCAACCCTAGGGAAGGGAGGATCAGATTCCAAAAGGCTGTCCTCAAGTTGTAAATCTTTCCTTGATTTTATAAATTTCTCAAAATAGGTATCAAAGTGATTAAATAAATCGACCCAATGATGGAAATCCCCCTGCATCCAGAAGAAAATCGATATCAATCAAAGCAAGTGATGTACTTAAGAGTTAGGTGAAGTTTGTAAATGCACCTTGTCAAACTCCCAAACAAATGTTTTTAGCGGTCCTTCTATATTTTCAAGTGAGGTAGCTATAACACTGCTGATGAATGATTTAATCTTTGGAGGCTGCAAAGAGTATAGAAAAAAGATCTATTATCTCCAAATGTCGAGGATTTTGATTCTGATAGCATACCCACAACATGAAAATGAGTAAAAAGCACAAACAACAGTCAGGAAATTATATTAGAAAATTATATTTTATCAACAACGCAAGGACAAGATTACGATTGGGGAAAGATTCTACAACCTAAAATCAGTAAGTCCAAAAACAAATTGGTTTCTTTCTTTACAAAGCTCTGAGAGTCTAAGTAAGTTTTATGGCTTGCAATCACAGTTTCCATCAACTTTTAGCTATCCATAATCAATGTTTAAAAAGGCATAACTGGTTTTTTGAGGCTTTTTTTCTCTGTGAGGCGAGGCATAAGCCTCCCTATGCCACAAACCAATAAATAAAGAAAAATACAAAATAAATAAAGCCATATAACAATGCGTCTCCTCTGTCTAAATAAAGCTATGCAACAAATCATGCAACAGATGGATGTGTAAATGACAAATTAAGACCAGAAGGATATTCACAAAATTTGGTTGACTTAATGTTTTTCTAAACAAACAGATGGATGCACAGTAAAGAATAGATAAAAACAAACAGATGGATGCACGGTAAAGAATAGATATTGAGACCCAACAAAACTGGAGCCACAAGGAAAGGGATTAAAAAAGGGGTCGAGACGCAGATGAAAGGAGAAAAGATGATAAGCCAACTGAAGACATAGATGGAAGGAGAAAAACAAAATAAATGAAAGAAGATAAGAGAAGAATAAAAAATAAAAGCAAATCAGTTGCCGAGTCGCAATAGATACTGCTGGTGTTGCTGAAATTTTTGCAGGGGAAGAAGTTGCCTCAATGGAGTAGTAAGAATCAAGAAGTATCTGCCTCCTTTAAACATTAGTAGGCTGTGGGCCCACTTCCAAAGAACAAGTTAAATCTGAAAATTAGAAGCTCACGCCGCACGTTATTTAATACATAAGCCTCATTAGCAAGAGGTGTGGCTTACAAAATAGCTTTAAGTTAAGCGCTTTAAAGCAATTTTCTTATGCCTCGATTTGAATCACGCCTCTCTCACGCTTTCTTACACATGCCCATAAAAACACTTAACAGGTCCAAAAACTCATGTAAGCAATAGAGACAAAAAAACCACATCAACTGCATTCAAATGACTTTGTTGGCAGAAGTTACGACACGTGTACCAAATATTTTGACATGAAAGTATAGCATATTATTTTCTGATAAAACGTCCAAAAGGCCATCGAATATATTTTTACCCAATGGTAGAAAGCCTTGGGGCTCTTCTATTACGCAAGTGATTTTGGATAGTCTGATTAAAAAAAGATTTCAATGAGGTTTCTTTCCTTTTTTTCCATTGTAATCCTTTCTCAACATTTATATTGACAACAGTGTATCAAACAAATATAATTGAGTGATGTAGAAACCAAGGAAATCAAGAAAGAGAAATAAGGGCTGTGTAAGCCTTACGGTGCTGAAGAATGGTTCCTGGAAAAATAAAATTGAAGGAAACGAGAGAAACAGAAATAAATGAATCTAGGAAGAAAAAACCTTAACCCCAAAGACATCACTCCATGTTTCCTTCACACAGTTCAAAAGCTCTAATAATTGCCATGAAAACTAAATCTTCCCTGGATTGGAAGATAACCTGAGGTTAGACCTCCTATCTTCCTTAATTCTATTCGCCATATGTTTTCTAACTGGTAGCTAAACCATTACACAGAATTACAAAACCATGCCTTAATGGTACTACAAAATTAGATGACAGCTGAAGTTCAGAAAATATCCCAGTCTTAATACAAACAAAAAAAGATTTAGAAGCTGAATAAAAAGTACTGAATAATGATTCGATTTTGTCTGTAAAATATCTTCGAAAGAGCTCGTATTTTCCTTGTAAATACACTATATTTTCTTTTTCTCATCTTTTGTGGCCTGCATCATTCAAGACAACATGAAATAGATTTATGAACTCGTATAAAAAAAAAAGTACATGCTGCACAAACACTTGCCTCCTGACATGACAACAAGCACGCCATGAAATGCAATGGAAAGTATGAAACTTTCTGCAGAAGATTAAAAAGAAACCAACTGCCAATACAAATTTAGAAGCCAAATCTAATAAGGTGCCCATAACAAAAAAAAAAATGTTTTTCACCCTCTCCATCAGAAATAACAAAATTCTCTTTAGCTTAAGTGGGTGGGGAAAACCTTAAAAGTTGACACGGGTAAAACAGCAAATAGATCAATTTTACCCCTAAAATATATAAACCCTAAATTCTACCTCATATTAGAATTGAGCGAAAGGAATCTTAACGAAAACAAGTAAAACGTTAACAGACATATTTTTCAAAATCCAACTGATAGTAATTCACGATCATTTCCCTGCTCGCAAACACTTTGAAGACACACCACTTCATCAAAATTAACAAAATGATTGATCGGAACATAAAAAAATATTCCACTGACCACTTCAAGTGCCCTCCTACGCTTCAACTTCATTCCTGAAAATCAACCAAATGAAACCATTTTCCTTAACAAATAAGGATTAAAAAATCAATGAAAAAATAGACCGATTCAAGAACCGATATAAACTGATTCCACGGAAGTAGAAGTCAAGAGTTTCACGAAAATAAATGGAGGAGAATCATACGGTAGACAATCAAGAAATTGGAAAAGTCATAAAGGCTTTGAACGTACAGGGAAATTAATTGATTTGTATATATAAATATGAAAGATCTGAATTTCTAGGGTTTCCTCTGGAGGTTTTGTTAGGCGATTGGTGATCGCGTGGAGAGAAGAATGGAGATAGAGAGCGGAAAATACTTTGCACAGGGGATTTTGTTGCATATATGTGTTGTATAGGGAACTTGGAAAGGGCAAGATACATAAGAATTAGTGTACATAATTATTTACATATTCATTTACATAATGGTCAAATGATTCCTTTAATGGGGGCGCATGTCCTTTACATAATGGTTAAATGGTGCCCCCTATGTGTTGTATAAGGAACTTGGAAAGGACAAGGGGAATGGCCCGAGCACTCCCCGATAAGGTGCCGCCATTTGGCCATTATGTAAAAGATTTTGTAAAGGATTCAATGATGCTATTAATCATTACTGGGGTTATAAATACAGTTTATGTGGCGTTAAATGATAGATGAAATTAAATAAGTCATTTAATTTCACCTTTCATTTAACCTATCACTTGGTCATCTAAACTTTGTTTGTAACCTCACTGAGAATGAATAGCATTACTCTAAAGGATTATATTATTCTAATATGTTCCAATAGATAAATAGTGGCACATGGATGGAAAATTAAAAATTGAAGTATTTATCAAATTTTTATGGCATTTAAGCTTCAATTTGTTTTCCATACAAATTTACTAAAAATAAGAAATATGATCGTTATACATCACATCAAACCTTCAAATTTGAGTTTTTATCTCTTGTGTAGGGCCAATAATGATTATATTTTTCATTCTCAGTATACAATAATGCGCGCAACGGAGGCTAAATCTTGAATATTTCATTCTTAGTCTACATGATTTGATTTTTTGGGGGAATTTTTCTTTTTGATAAAACCATCACATGTGTGTGTAATTATTTATTTTATAAATATTTTTTGTCAACCATACTTCTTTACAATTTACAAATGAGTTAACATTAACAAAGGAAAGAATTTAAAAAGAGAATATATGTGTGTGTGAGTGTGCGCGCACGCACACATTAATGGGTTAGTGTGAGCATATTCATGCGATTGTGCACTATTCTAAGAGGAATTGTTTCCTGAGAGAGAATGGCTCTCTTATTTTGGTAGGTATTTGAATCCTTTCGATGACATATATGGTGTTGGTCTTTTGTTTCCTCCAAGTTGGTCATTTTAGAGGAAATAATGATGGCAATCAAGGATGGATTTTGAAAGGATGGGTTCTAGGACGCCTAGATAGTGAAAGGTCGAAGTATCTATCTTATTGGATAGAATGTCTTTCGATATCAATTATCAACCTACCGAGTGTTGAAATTAGTATTTTATAAGAAATAATTATCTTTGTTGAAGAAGGGTCTACTCCATAAATCAAAATACTCAAAGAAACTCTTGCATCACCTAAATTCCTCTAATGAGACTATCGGTTGAACTAATAACTACACCTCTAACTTGATTATTTCCTATTATTTACTATAATTTAAAGTCATGTTAATAGATTAACCAACGGTATCTTGACTTTTAATTACGAGAGCTTTATAAACATTAAACATCTTTTTGACAAAAGTCTATCAATACATAGCTCACGACTGATACTACCTTTTCGGCAAACATTTCAATGCCTTATTTAAAATATTTAACGGTTTCTATATGCTCAATGATTACAAGATCTCAACAAATTATAGAAAATCAAGATTTGTCTCTAGTTAATTTTATTGAATGTGTGGCACTGTTTTAGGGATTCAAATACAAGATTACATTGTCATTTATTATAGTTAAATCTTTCGTTGTTGAGAATAATCGTAAATACTTTCTAGTTTCTCAATGACGTGTATCCACATTTTTGTACGGATTAAAAGACGTGGATGTTGGCGTATGGCTGCAGGTTAGCACTACTGCACTAGTTAGACGAAGTCATTCTAAGGGACAACTGAAAATAAACTTTGATGTTGCGGTTTAGGATGGATTGTTGGAAAAATATTTTCACACAAAGGGATGAAGAATGAACAAAGAATAAATAAAAAAAAAAAAAACAAGAACATTGGAATAATGATGAAAATCTAAATACGATTATCGTTGTCCTCAAACTATATTTACCCCATTTCAAATTGAATTTGATACTTAAATGGATATTGGCAAATGGTTTGAATGATTAATCAAGCCTTGTAATCGAAAAGCATTTAAACACTTGGTGTTTTCTACCAAAATTCAAAAACACTTTGAAATAAATTTGAGGGAATAATGTAAATTCTATCTTTTGGGATGAAGATTTGATCTCAAGTTGTTGAATTATATCATGATGTGATAATCAATCATGTATTTATAGATTTTAATCAACACCCATGTAATAGTGCCAAAAACATGAAATTTTGCACAAACTTTTCACCAAACGCCACCAAGAATTCAAACAAAAATCAACCTTAATGACTATTTTTTAGTTCTACTCAACCGCATAGAACAAACATATGCGGTTGTATAAATTAATCACTTGCTGGACATAAACACAACACCTTTATATGCGACCACAAGCCACAAAAGAAGTTTTGGCCCCTAAATCCTTTTTTCATTCCAAAGCATATTTTATTGATGTATCGGATTCCGAAGAATTGTTTCATGAAGATGAGCAACGTTGCTTACACTCAAGATTAGGCCAAGATTGAGAAATTTATGAATTGAGATCTTAGCCTCTGCTCGGCCAAACTTAGGGTGTGTTTGAGTCACATTATTTTAGAAGAATGTATTCTAGAATAATAAATTGATGGAGAATGTGCGGTTGGAAAAGAAGTAAAAGTTATTGATGTGATGAAAAATATTATTTTATTGAAAAATGTGTGATTGAAAATGAATAGAAGAATGAGAATGAAATATTTAATGTATACCAAATATGGGCTTGATATCATTTATAAACGAGCACATTTCAATAGACCAAGAAGTCATATCCATTATTCACCATTCAATTCTATGTATTGATATATTAAATCGTTTATAAATCACTCCCAATCGGAGGCTAAGTGCTCGTTTGACAACCATTTTGGTAGACAGTTTGGAATAGTGATTTTTAGGAGAACGTGTAGTTAAAAAGTAAGGAAATTTTTTTGGCATAAGTGTAAAATATTTTATTGTGTAAATGTTTAATTAAAAATATCATATAACAAACCATAAAATAAATTAAAAATATTAAATATGCACTAAGTTAACTTCAAAAATACGATATTACATTTAGAGACGATATGCCCCGGTTTGGTGGTAGGGATTAAAATCAATTTTTAGTAAATTGATAAAATGTGTGATTGAAAAGTTGTGAGTCCCATAAAATGTATGACTAAAATTAATTGTCAATTTTGACTTATATTAAAATTTAGATTTTAATTTCTATCAAAAAGAGGCTATATATGATCGCTCATAAATTTCAAGTGACAACCTTTAAGCATACAAGCCAACTCAAACCATATCCCGACTAGGGAAAGAATATATGCTACTTTAGAATCATCAAGAGAAAAAACCTCTAACAACAATATTTGAAATGATCGACTGTTCATATATTTGAAATGCAAGGTTGGAAGGAACAAAATTAAAAAAGAAAAATAAGATAAAAATCTTATAATACTGCAACGACGGGCAGGGGCGGACCGAGACCAATTTTTTTTGTGGAATCAAAATAAGATTTCAAAAATGTTTAGATTAAAAAAAAAATAAAAATTGTGGGGTCATCTAACCCCACGTGGGTCCGCCCCCCGACAACAGGTGAACTGTAACCAGCTGAGATTCTCAGCACTACACATTGTCAACAGATGAAATTCCTGGACCTAAGTAAATTAAGTAATCGTGGCTTTCCCTATCAACCTGCTACTTTCTTGTCACTTTTGGAAATTCATTCCTCAAAAAGCACTTTTTTTTTTACCCTTTGTATCTGTCAAGTCTACCTCGAGGGAAATAAGAAGAAGAAATTTCTTTCCTTCCTTCTGAAAGGGTGCAAGAATAAACTTGATGGGAAAAAAGCAGATTATTCTTTTCTTAAGGCACAAGCTGTACGAGGAAAACGAAAAAAACTGACCAAGAGCATGTTTTGTTTAGATAATAAGTTTTCTTAGGAAAGAAGAAAGGCCCCGCTTGATAAGCCCAATTTTTCAAGGTTCCATTTTCCACTTTTTATCATGTTTGATAGCACAAATTTTGTTTGAAATTTATTTTCCCCTAGCCATGCTCACGCGCCCATTTTCCCTTGAATCAAGGAATCCCAATTCCTTTGGTTATAGCGTGAATTTGATTTTCCATCTTTTTTTTTTTCTTTTTTTTGGTGCAATTGAAAATTTTGTAGATACAATAGTAAAAAGATTTATCACTTTTATTGACAATTTTCATGCAAAACAAAGTCAAACGAATGATATTCGATATGATTTTTTTTAATTTTAATTTTAATTTTAATTTTTTTTTTTTTTTTTTTTTTGCAATTGGAACCAATGCTAGACCCAATGGTAAAAAAATTATCGCTTTAATGGACACTTTTCATGTAAAATAAAGTCAAACGGACATCAAACTTTCAACATTTTGCAGGTGGGAAATTATATCAATCAAACACAATTAATTACAATTCTCAGTAAAATAAATTATAGGCAATTCGATTTCCGGTAAAACATTTTCTTTCCACCCAAATTCCACATTTGCAATCAAATGTACCCCTTAGTTTTATAAGGGTCCGTTTGATTGCAAATGTGGAAAATGAGTGGAAAGAAAATGAATTCCAGGGAATTGAAATTGTCTAAAAATTGTTTTACTGGGAATTGTAATTAATTGTGTTTGATTGGTATAAAATGTTGAAAGTTTGGTATCCGTTTGATTTCATTTTTATGAAAAATATCAATTAAAGTTATATTTTTTTCTACAATTAGGTATAGAATTTGTTCTAATTGCGAAAAAGTAAAAAAAAAAAAAGCTGAAAAATGAAAAATCAACCCAACCAAAAGAAAGCAAATTCCACTCACGCATGGAAAAATGGCGCGTGAGTGGGCATGGGAGAAAACCAATTCTAGGCAAAAAAAAACAAGCTATCAAACACAACAAAAAGGTGGAATTGGAAAACTTTTTCAATTTTCTAGGGAAAAAGCAACCTATCAAACACGTCCATATTTTTTTAAGTGAAAATAAGTTAATTATTTGATAGCAATATAAGTGTTATTTAGTTGCTTTTAAGACATAATTTTTAACTTAAAAAGTACGAGAAAATTAACATATATGAACGCGTTTGAAAATAAAATTTCTTAAGTAACTTTTACTTTTGTTATTACTAGTCAAAGCCCATGCAATGCACGAGTTATGATGTTTTTAAAAGTTATGTCAATGTCGAAATTAATGAGTATATTAAACTATTTAGATTGAAATGTATTTTGGCTCCAATACATGTTTTCAATTTGTTGATGTCTTGTTAAAGAGATAATGAAATTCAATCTAACCCTCTTTTTTTCTATCTATTGAGGTAAGACATTATGTCTCATTCATCTCGTCCTCATAAAATCTCTAATTACATGTGTTAGTTGCACTAGTATTTATTTTCTTTACAAAGACCATATGCAAGACGTATGTAGTCAAGACTAATTAATTAATAATAATATGGTGCAAAATTTAAGACAAATCAAGGGTCTCTATCAGTATTAAAACCACAACACAACGAAAACTTTCATCATAGAGGCAAAAAGAATGACAAATGATCACCTAACTTCATAAATTTCATCGAATATCTTTTCAGTATGTTCTAATGATACACTTTCTACAAGTACTGTATGATGTAGGAGGATTCTTCTGAAAATCATTGAATTTCTTCAATATCTATTTTGATGCCATAAATTTATCATTTTTAACCGTAAAAACTAAAGAAAAAATGAAATTGAGAAAAATTGGTGTTAGTATGGGGATTGAGGGTGGGAAGCAAAGAAAAATTAACGATTATGATTTTACGTGTAATAATTTAAGATAAAATTGAAGAAAAATGAAATTGAGATAAATTAGTGTGAGTATAGGGATTGAGGGTGAGTAGAAAAGAAACATTAACAATTATGATTTTACATTTAATAATTAAAAATAATTTGTATATTTAAACTTAATCGACAATATATTTATTATTATCATATTTTAAGTTTTTTCCAAAAAAAAAAATTAAATCGATCCGAATAAATATTCATATCGTGAAATATCGAATCAAGCATTGTAGGAAAAATAAAGTTCGAAAAAAAAGATATTGGAATGTGGTTGAGATTGAAAATAAACATAAACAATCATGATTTTACGTTTTACAATTAATGTAAAATTATTTTTGATATTTAAAATTTATCGACCATATATTTATCATGGTCGTTCTTCAAGATTTCTAACAAATTCTAAATCGCTTAAAACGTATATTTGTAACTTAAAATACTGAATTTAAAAAAAAATCGACTTAATTTAAGATAAAAACTGAAAAAAAAAAATTGAGAGAAATTTGTATGAGTATGAGGGTTGAGGGTGGGTAGAAAAGAAAAATTAACGATTATGATTTTACGTTTAATAATTTAAGATAATTTTTATATTTAAACTTAATCGATAATATATTTATTGTTATCACATTGTAAGTTGTTTTATAATTTACATCGATCCATTCGGCTAAGGAGGCTTAGCCGAGCCGAGCCATTCGGCTCGACTCTGCTGAGTCGATGGCTTGTGAACAGTAGATGAAATCTCCCTCTTTTACTTTTAGTTAGAAGCTTAAGATTTCAATTATAAATAAATGAGTAAGTTAATATATATATATATATATATATATATATATATATATATATATATATATATATAGGTTGAAATTGGAAATAATTATTTAATGAGAATTCACTATTACTGGAGCAAAAATATTTATGTTCTGTAAATAGATTTGGATAAGGCTATATAGAATATATAAATAATTTTTTATTTATTAATTCGAATAGAAAATCATCAAATATCTAATTTTAATTAAATTAATCATTTAAGCACCTTTTACATTTATGTATTTTGACAGTACTATCAAAATAATTTTTTTTTACTTGTTTGAAAATATGGCATGATGGACATTCAACCTAAGAAATTGAGCCTCGTCATATATATATATTATTCTTTTTTTTTTATTATGAATAGGTTCAACATCATAGAATATCAATGTTTAAATGTTATTTTTCTTATATTGATGGAAATTAACTCGTGGTTGAGAGTCTATGGGAGGGGCGCGTGTTTTTTCTTCAACTCGATTGAACTATTAATCCACTTTTAACTTTCTCCCTTGAATGCTTGCACGTGCCAAATTTTGAAATTAGGTTATAAAGTTATCTACCTTACAAGCCATGGCTCTAGAGGATGGCAGTACATATTAAGTTTATGGTAATTGGTCTGAGGTTGAGCTCCATAGTTAGTGCCGAGATGCAACAATTGCCAACAAAGTCAAAATTTGTTTATCATAAAGATATTTGTCGTTAATGATCACGGTGGTTCTCATGGGTCCCACCCATTCATTAGATAGAAAAAATCATCAAGCCCTCTCCAAGTTTTATCCATGAAGGGTCGAACCCTAGATGGCGAAACTCCCATAGCCAATAGCCAACTATGGTCAAAATCAAAGTTATTTTTCATCCAAATATATGCTAGTAAAGATCATAGCATCAAAAACTAAAGCAAAAACAAATTTCTTGAGCAAACCATGAAAACTAATATCCAGCTGATTCAAAATATGAGAATTCTTGAATTCTTAAACTACGTACAAACTGAGTTTCCAATCCCAAAACCTTAATGTCGATCTGCAGCTAAAAATTTCTAAGATCCTTCACCGTGACCATCCGGACTGTCATCTGTGGGCATATCCCATGCATAATCCAAGGGTGCAATTTGCATAGGCGCCTGGGGAGTAATTGGGGGTTGGACGAAGGAGACATTGCGCTTCTTATATCGTTTACCAGGAAAAGAGTTCTTTCGGAACTCGTGTTCACGATACTTGTTCAAGTAACAAGTTAGGGGTTCTACGTAGTTATCCAATCCCAGCTTCCCCAAGGCAACTATTAAGTCTTCTCCAGTTATGGTTCTGCGATGCTCTTGATGACACCGTAGTTTAGCTTCATTGGTGACGACTTGTATGAAGTGGGACACACATTCTTGCATTTTGTCCTTTGCATCGTTAGCAATTTTAGCATGTTCGGGGAGACCACTTCTCATGATTCTAAGCACATTAGTTGTTGGCATCAGGTTACGTGCACGAGTTGTTTGCTCAGTCGATGAGCCACTTGGATTGTTCTCAGCACCAGGAGCCTCTTGAATCACCGACCCTAAATGACATCAAAGAAAGAAGCCATTCGAGTACTTCACAACCACTTTCATGCAACAATTTGACTAGTGGTCTACTTGCACACAAGTCTCTAACATCCTTTATGTGTTATGGAATTAAATACAGTCTACATTTGAAAGATGGGCAAAGCCCCTTTGCCCGGGAAAGGGGTGCCCCGGGCAAAATAGCACGGTTCTTGAAAGACGTCTTGCTAATATGTTTCCTATTTACCTATATTGTAAGGAAAACATTCAAATTTTGGTTGGGACTATATGAGATGAGATTTAAATGTATTTAATGGGTTCCAATCCTCGAAATCACTTTTATTCTTTCTAATTAAGAACTAATTATCTCTATTGATTAAGGTGCTCAGAATAAAAGTGACATTAATTGATTTCGTCACCTGTTTTGGTAGCATTATTCAATGAAAAAGTAATCAAAATGAGCATTAATATCTTCATATCCCTTTACAAATACGTTTCTATCTAAGCGAAAAGTGGTCAAAGCGCACACAGACAATGTATGTAAGTTTTTAGCTTTTTTGTCAAATAGCTAACAACTTCATTCAGAAAAGACGAGATTTTCAACTAAAATGAGTTATTTGAAGCGATAGAACCTAAGTAGATGAGTTATTTCCTACTTGGATCCACAGTCAAATGGCAACAAAACACCATTGATATCTTGCTTGAGTTTAAACTCATTGAGTATTAAAGCACGTACGATGAGTCAACAAAAGAAATAAGTACATAGTTGAAACAAAGCAGTTCCTCGACGAAGAAAGAAAAAAGAAACATAAAAAAAAAAAGACAACATCCGACAAATTCTTACTTTACCCATAAGGATAATTAACTATCGAATCTTTGAGATTCAACGAATCAAACCATATTAAGTTGATCGTAACAAAAATTCTAAACTTCAACCTTAACCAAAAAATGACCACAAAATATAGATGTTGAATTATTGAAATATTATTTTGAATTATGAACACATGTCAAATATAAAATCTTACACATGCAAATGAAAAAAAAAAAAAAAATCAACATTAGAAACATTTAAATAAATGATATATCAAGAAGTTGAAAAAAAATTTGCATGCATAAAATCTATTCAAGAAATGCATAGATCTATCTTTTGCTAATTAAAAACAGTAGATCATAACAAGAAATTATTATCAGATACATATTTTTATTAAGCAAGCAAATTAAAAAACCAGAGACAAATGTGCATTACCAGATTCTCGTACTTCTGTAACATTACCGCTCTGAAGGTTAGAAGTTCCTCCTCGTTCCATTTTCCACCTCTCTCTGTGTGGAATCTCCTTCTCTATTTTTTTTTTTTTACTTCACACTCTCAGACACCTTTTCTTTTGCTCTTCTTTGGTTCTAATTGTGCATTTATAGGTGATTTATGGGGTCGAAAGAAAATTCATTTGATGTGTAGTCGAGGTCTCGAACTTTTGTGTAAGTGGGCAATTGAGTCCCAACTAATTTTTTTGTGGCCAGTTCGGTTTTACTAAAAATCAAATTTTTAGTGATTCTCATTATTTTCAAAATACATTTTTCTTTTTTTTTCAACTACACATTCTTTAATAAAATAATATTAGACGTAAATCCAAATTTTTTTCTTATTTTTCAACCACATATTATTCATCAATCTACTATTTCAAAATGCATTCTTAAGGAAAAAAAAATGGGGCTCGAACAGGCTATATATTTTGATAAAGATGATGAAATATATGGATGAAAAATTGATAAAATTTTTGAATCTTATTATATGTATGATTAATATTAATTGTTGACTTTAACTTAAATTTTTATCAACTTTTTTCGCTAAATCAAGTTAGATCATTATTCTGTCATTTTCATAGCACTTAAATTTCTATCACAAGATTTTGTCCAATATATCCATTGTAAAGTCTTGTAATTTATACGTGAAATATTGTTTCAAGACTAAAAAGAGTAAAATAAAATAATTTTTATAAAATAAAAAAGAAAAAGGTTTTTGTCTTATTTCCCACCTATTAAGCTTAAAGGTGATTTGTCAAGCTTGTGCTCCATGGTTAGTAGTTCTAGAAGGCACTATACATGACAAGCCACGAAGGTAACCATAAAACATTTAGCTCATGTTTGGTTCGGATTAAAATATGATTTTAATTTAAGTCAAAATCAAATAATTAATGTTAACCACATATTTCATGTGTCCCACAACTTTTCAACAACACATTTCTAAAATTTCTATCACAATCTACCAAAAATCTAATTTTAATTCCCACCAAACACCATCCAAGAGTCTAGATGTGTCTAGACAAAGTCTAAATATAACAAGATGATTCTTATTATTATTTTAATTATACTAAGATCATGAATAGTTATTTGAATAGACCAGTATTTTAATTATTTTAATCAAACCATTAATAATTATTCTTTTTACTAAATTAGTTTATTTAATCTTTGAATAATAAAAAAAATGGACAAATTTTTTTTTTTTTTAACAGTGAGCATTTTTTGGCACCTACTCACATTAAATGGTAAAAAATAGCATTGACACCTTTCCATCCCCATGCAAGGCTTTTCCTCGCACTTGTTGGAGAGTTTGTATAGAAATATGAGTTTTTTTGAATGTTGTTTGTCTAACATAGGATAGAAATAGAAAGAAAGATTTGTTTATAAGTGTGAATATAATATACTTAATGTGGTAATTACGCAAAACCAGGCATTAAGTTTGACACTTTTAAAAATCAAATTTTGATATTATTTAATCAAAAATCAGGTTTTAATTTCACAATTAATAATAATAATGTGGTAATTACGCAAAACCAGGCATTTGGATCGATTTAAATTATAAAACAACTTACAATGTGACAACAATAAATATATTATCGACCATATATTTATCATGATCGCACTTCAATATTTCCAACAAATTTTAAATCAGTTAAAACGCATATTTGTAACCTAAAATGTTGAATCAAACGTAAAAAAAAAAAAAAAAAAAAAAAAATTTAAAAAAAAAAAAAGCTAAGGAGGCTTAGCCGAGCCGAGCCTTAAAGCCTTTCGGCTCGGCTCGAGTGAGTCAATGGCTTGTGAACAGTAGATGAAATCTCCCTCTTTTACTTTTAGTTAGAAGCTTAAGATTTCAATTATAAATAAAAGAGTAAGTTAAAAAAAAAATATATATATATATAGGTTGAAATTGGAAATAATTATTTAATGAGAATTCACTATTACTGGAGCAAAAATATTTATGTTCTGTAAATAGATTTGGATAAGGTTATATAGAATATATAAATAATTTTTTATTTATTAATTCGAATAGAAAATCATCAAATATCTAATTTTAATTAAATTAATCATTTAAGCACCTTTTACATTTATGTATTTTGACAGTACTATCAAAATAAGTTTTTTTTACTTGTTTGAAAATATGGCATGATGGACATTCAACCTAAGAAATTGAGCCTCGTCATATATATATTATTCTTTTTTTTTATTATTATTATGAATAGGTTCAACATCATAGAATATCAATGTTTAAATGTTATTTTTTTTATATTGATGGAAATTAACTTGTGGTCGTGAGTCTATGGGAGGGGCGCGTGTTTTTTTTTCGACCCAATAAAACTATTAATCCACTTTTAACTTTCTCTTTTGAATGCTTGCACGTGCCAAATTTTGAAATTAGGTTATAAAGTTATCTACCTTACAAGCCATGGCTCTAGAGGATGGCAATACATATTAAGTTTATGGTAATTGGTCCATGCTTGAGCTCCATAGTTAGTGCCGAGATACAACAATTGCCAACAAAGTCAAAATTTGTTTATCATAGAGATATTTGTCGTTAATGATCACGGTGGTTCTCATGGGTCCCAGCCATTCATTAGATAGAAAAAATCATCAAGCCCTCTCCAAGTTTTATCCATGAAGGGTCGAACCCTAGATGGCTAGATGGCGAAACTCCCATAGCCAATAGCCAACTATGGTCAAAATCAAAGTCATTTTTCATCCAAATATATGCTAGTAATGATCATAGCATCAAAAACTAAAGCACAAACAAATTTCTTGAGCAAACCATGAAAACTAATATCCAGCTGATTCAAAAGATGAGAATTCTTGAATTCTTAAACTACGTACAAACTGAGTTTCCAATCCCAAAACTTTAATGTCAATCTGCAGCTAAAAATTTCTAAGATCCTTCACCGTGACCATCCGGACTGTCATCTGTGGGCATATCCCATGCATAATCCAAGGGCGCAATTTGCATAGGCGCCTGGGGAGTAATTGGGGGTTGGACGAAGGAGACATTGCGCTTCTTATATCGTTTACCAGGAAAAGAGTTCTTTTGGAACTCATGTTCACGATACTTGTTCAAGTAACAAGTTAGGGGTTCTACGTAGTTATCCAATCCCAGCTTCCCCAAGGCAACTATTAAGTCTTCTCCGGTTATGGTTCTGCGATGCTCTTGATGACACCGTAGTTTAGCTTCATTGGTGACGACTTGTATGAAGTGGGACACACATTCTTGCATTTTGTCCTTTGCATCGTTAGCAATTTTAGCATGTTCGGGGAGACCACTTTGCATGATTCTAAGCACATTAGTTGTTGGCATCAGGTTACATGCACGCGTTGTTTGCTCAGTCGACGAGCCACTTGGATTGTTCTCAGCACCAGGAGCCTCTTGAATCACCGACCCTAAATGACATCAAAGAAAGAAGCCGTTTGAGTACTTCACAACCACTTTCATGCAACAATTTGACTAGTGGTCTACTTGCACACAAGTCTCTAACATCCTTCATGTGTTATGGAATTAAATACAGTCTACATTTGAAAGATGGGCAAAGCCGGCGCCCGGGTCAAACCCGGGCACCCCTTTCCTGGGCAAAATAGCACGGTTCTTGAAAGATGTCTTGCTAATATGTTTCCTATTTACCTATATTGTAAGGAAAACATTCAAATTTTGGTTGGGACTAGATGAGACGAGATTTTAATGTATTTAATGGGTTCCAATCCTCGAAATCACTTTTATTCTTTCTAATTAAGAACTAATTATCTCTATTGATTAAGGTGCTCAGAATAAAAGTGACATTAATTGATTTCGTCACCTATTTTGGTAGCATTATTCAATGAAAAAGTAATCAAAATGAGCATTAATATCTTCATATCCCTTTACAAATACGTTTCTATCTAAGCGAAAAGTGGTCAAAGCGCACACAGACAATGTAGGTAAGTTTTTAGCTTTTTTTGTCAAATAGCTAACAACTTCATTCAGAAAAGACGAGATTTTCAACTAAAATGAGTTATTTGAAGCGATAGAACCTAAGTAGATGAGTTATTTCCTACTTGGATCCACAGTCAAATGGCAACAAAACACCATTGATATCTTGCTTGAGTTTAAACTCATTGAGTATTAAAGCACGTACGACGAGTCAACAAAAGAAATAAGTACATAGTTGAAACAAAACAGTTCCTCGACGAAGAAAGAAAAAAGAAATATATAAAAAAAAAAAGACAACATCCGACAAATTCTTACTTTACCCATAAGGATAATTAACTATCGAATCTTTGAGATTCAACGAATCAAACCATATTAAGTCGATCATAACAAAAATTTTAAACTTCAAACCTTAAAATATGCAAAACCAAAAAAATGACCACAAAATACAGATGTTGAATTATTGAAATATTATTTTGAACTTATGAACACATGTCAAATATAAAATCTTACACATGCAAATGAAAAAAAAATCAACATTAGAAACATTTAAATAAATGATATATCAAGAAGCTGAAAAAAAATTTGCATGCATAAAATCTCTTCAAGAAATGCATAGATCTATCTTTTGCTAATTAAAAACAGTAGATCATAACAAGAAATTATTATCAAATACATATTTTTATTAAGCAAGCAAATTAAAAAACCAGAGACAAATGTGCATTACCAGATTCTCGTACTTCTGTAACATTACCGCTCTGAAGGTTAGAAGTTCCTCCTCGTTCCATTTTCCTGCTCTCTCTGTGTGGAATCTCCTTCTCTCTCTCTCTCTCTTTTTTTTTTTTTCTTCTTTCTTCACACTCTCAGACACCTTTTCTTTTGCTCTTCTTTGGTTCTAATTGTGCATTTATAGGTGATTTGTGGGGTCGAAAGAAAATTCATTTGATGTGTAGTCGAGGTCTCGAACTTTTGTGTAAGCAGGCAATCGAGGTCCAACTAATTTTTTTGTGGCCAGTTCGGTTTTACTAAAAATCAAATTTTTAGTATGACCTCATTATTTTTAAAATACATTTTTTTTTTCAACTATACATTCTTTAATAAAATAATATTAGACGTAAATCCAAAACTTTTTCTTATTTTTCAACCACACATTATTCATCAATCTACTATTTCAAAATACATTCTTAAGGGGAAAAAATGGGGCTCGAACAGGCTATATATTTTGATAAAGATGATGAAATATATGTTTGAAAAATTGATAAAAAAATTTGGATCTTATTATATGTATGTTTAATATTAATTGCTGACTTTAACTTAAATTTTTATCAACTTTTTTCGCTAAATCAAGTTAGATCATTATTCTGTCATTTTCATAGCACTTAAATTTCTATCACAAGATTTTATCCAATATATCCATTGTAAAGTCTTGTAATTTATACGTGAAATATTGTTTCAAGACTAAAAAGAGTATAAGAAAATAATTTTTATAAAAGAAAAAAAAAAAAGATTTTGTCTTATTTCCCACCTATTAAGCTTAAAGGTGATTTGTCAAGCTTGTGCTCCATGGTTAGTAGTTCTAGAAGGCACGATACATGACAAGCCACGAAGGTAACCATCAAACATTAAGCTCACGTTTGATTCGGATTAAAATATGATTTTAATTCAAGTCAAGGTCAAATAATCAGTATTAACCACATATTTCATGTGTTCCACAATTTTTCAACTACACATTTTAAAAATTTGTATCACAATCTACCAAAAATCTAATTTTAATCCCAACCAAACACCATCCAAGAGTCTAGATGTGTCTAGACAAAGTCTAAATACAACAAGATGATTCCTATTATTATTTTAATTATACTAAGATCATGAATAGTTATTTGAATAGACCAGTATTTTAATTATTTTAATCAAACCATTAATAATTATTCATTTTACTAAATTAGTTTATTTAATCTTTAAATAATAAAAAATGGACAATTTTTTTTTTTGAACAGTGTGCATTTTTTGGCACCTACTCACATTAAATGGTCAAAAATAGCATTGACACCTTTCCATGCCCATGCAAGGCTTTTCCTCGCACTTGTTGGAGAGTTTGTATAGAAATATGAGTTTTTTTGAATGTTGTTTGTCTAACATAGGATAGAAATAGAAAGAAATATTTGTTTATAAGTGTGAATATAATATACTTAATGTGGTAATTACACAAAATCAGGCATTAAGTTTGACACTTTTAAAAATCAGATTTTGATATTATTTAATCAAAAATCAGGTTTTAGTTTCATAATTAATAATAATATTTTAGATTAAATTAATCTATATACTCACCCCACCACCTACCCCACCAAATTTATTTAAATATAAAACTCTAACCAAACCATAATTCATTTCATTTCATCTCTCCCATCTCTCACCACCGCCTCCACCGCCGCATGTCGCCTCTCCCCGCCCCACTCCACCTTCCCTCCCTTCTCCCTCCTCCCCTCCCCTGCTGCTGAACAGCAGCAATGTCGCTGTCGTTCAGCAGGGTCGCAGTGGTTGCGCTGCTGCAACACCTGCGAAGTTGCTGCCTGCGACGCTATGCACTGCTTCAACACCTGCAACGTCAAGCAATGCCTGCGACGCTGCTGCCGGTCAGCAGAGTCGCTCAACGCTACTGCGACTCTGCTGACCTGCTGGATTTTGGTTGTTTTGATTTGTCTGCTGTCGATTTTTTATTTATGGTGATATTGGGTTTTTCTTCATTTTCAGTTATTGATTTGTGATGATTTTTGGAAAATGAAAATGGTCAGGTGGTAGTCGGGCTGGTGGTGGTGCAGCGATTTTGTGGTGATGATTTTGCGGTGGTTTCTCGGTTGTGGTGTTGAAGATCTGTATGTGTGGCTATGGCGAGCTGATCTCTGTGTGTGGCTGTTGTGGTTGGTTGTCGACGGTGTTATTGTTGGTCAGTGGTCGAGGCGATGGAGGTGGCGGCGGCGACGACGGGCGAATTGGATGAAGTGTTTCTGTGACCAACTATTTGGTCGATATGTGACCTAACTATTGAACTGTGGCCATTTTTTGGTGTCTGTGACCTAGTTATTGAATCGTGACGATTTTTTTGGTATCAGTGACCCAGCTATTGAATTGAAACGATTTTTTTTGTCTGTGACCTAACTATTGAACTGTGACTTTAAAATTGATAATTTGTGACTAAACAAGGAATCTGTAACCTACAAATTTGAAAATACGTCACCTGTGACATAAATTTTTGATTTGTGACCAACAAATTTTCTTAACTTGTGATCAATTAAAAATCTGTGACCTATAAATTTTTTCATTTGTGACCTTGGAATCGGAGCAATCACCGAAATTATGCGACGACCAACGGAAAATAGTCACCGAAATTAAGTGTGGTCGTCGGAGTCGTCGTCGGTAGTCAGAGTAGTCGTCGGTGGCCGGAGTGGTGGAGGTGGGGATGGGGGTAGGGTGGGTCAATTATATTATATTATAATTTAATATTTAATTTAATAGATTAATTGTAAAATATAAATAATTAAATCATGGAAAAACCTGAGTTTTGCAAATTTAAACATTAGGACCTGATTTTTGATTTTGTGAAAGTTAATCCCCGAACCATGCATTTTTCCCTATACTTAATACGTTGGATAGAAGACCATATAAATAGACTTTGGGCCTGAACCATATGATTTGGGCTTGATTTGGCTCATTGATAGACTATATATATATATAGTCAAAAGATGGGTCTTGGGATTTTCAAATTTCAGTTTTAGCACTTATATTTCTTTTTTCTTTTTCGATTTTGTCTGAATGGTTGTGTCTGATCAACACAACTTTTTACCACAAATCGACACAAAGGATAAGACTGTTCGTTTTCTATATAATTGTAGAGAAAACGTTTGATTCAAACACACAGAAATCCTGCATTTCAATCATTCATAAAATTCTGTCTGAGAAAAGAAAACACTGAGTATAATCGCCAGAACCAAGAATCGAGTGTTCGATTCTTGGGAACAGATTGTTGAATTCTGGTGGCAGACGCTCATCGAACTACAAGCACAGGAGTATGGGCAAATTTCTGCTATAGGACATATTGTTGCGTTAGCCTCAATCTAAAATTCAAGTCAGTATCATTTATATTAATTTTGTTATCAATATGTATATTGCAATAATAGTATTATGTTTATAAGTTCATTGCATTATTTGTTTTGTCTAGTTTTTGATTGTTTCCAACAACACTTAGGTTCCGCATTTTTCTACCTTTTAGATAATTGGATACAACAATTGTCCACCAAATCAAAGCTTGTCATGAAGACTTACCATTCTAACCGAGGTGGTCCCTCAGACTATTCGAATCCCGCCGATATCGTCTTGTTACAATAAGGTCCGTTTACAGTGAGTGAGTCAAGAACCCTCAATCTTGGTCACATAGTTGTGCCTCGGAGCCATTTAGTACTTAGATTATCTCATCAAGATTTCCACTCAAGGTTTGTCCATGTCAAGACCCTAGACAGCAAGTCTGTTAATTTCTTGACGATAGTGGAAAGAACATAAACAAATGACATGAACAAACTATGGAAACAACTATATTCTCATTTGGTTTCTGCAATTCCTGAACTACAAAGTCTTTTCATTGTTGCTGATTTTTCATATTCCTATCATCTGGCAACCTGACTGTTAAAAAATCCAGCCCCTACACTTTAACATCTGCTCCTACAAATTGGGAAAAGAAAAACGAACGAAAATCTTTCTATATTTCTAGGAAACTCTATCAGAACTGAATCACCTTCGATGTGAATTATCGTGCTTTTGCACCTTTGATCGCTTACCGGATGTCCTTTTGTCGTATTTACCTTCATTGCTCCTTTTCAATGAGCCATTACTACGAGAAGAGACTTCAAAAGGTCCTGAGGAACTTTCAAATTCAACAATATTGGTAACAACTGCATGGACCATGATATCACTTTTGGGTACTAACACAGCTTTCCTCTCGATAATTGCTGTCTGCCCACAACGTGGATCCTCGATGGCTTTCTCTCTTAGTTTCTGAAATACGGTGTCCTTATCATCCTTAAAGCATTCTTTTGAAACCTGCACACATATGCTATCACGATGTCAGTTGAAAATAACAAATGCTGCAACAAAATCAAACCGCGATATTCACATTGCAAAAACAACTACTACTTAGCTGAACAAAGGTGAATTCTCACCCCAAAATCAACTGGAATCTTGAGTTCCGTGTATGAACACTTACAACCGGCGCTGAAGTTCAGTTTCAACAGAATATCAAAAGGCTTCACAGACCTCACTGTCCTCCTGATTAGAAATATTAATTAGAAATATAGATGTAGCATAAAAAACATAAATAAGTTGCTGTATACCTACTTTCTAATATTTCCACAAGGCATTTTAAGCTACTTGAATCAGTAATCTCTTATAGCATCTCCAATAGTGCTCTTTATTTTAAAGTGCATCTTCTATCATATAAAGAGCAACTTAAGGAATTTTTAAAAATAAAAAGTCAAACTTTTAGACAACTTCAATGCCACTCTCTATATTCATTCGTTTGCTTTTTTTTGTTTTCCCATGAGCAGTTATTGTTCATCATTTTCCCTCTTTTTTATTTTATTACTTCCCTCTTTTTTATTTCCTAAAAATTAAAGAAATGAATATAAAATTGGGCAATAAGGGTGTGTTTGAGCCACATTAAATGAAGCATTGTATGATATACCGATTCGATCCGAGCTCTTTTTAGAGAGTGGATTTGGCTCGAGTCAAATCCACTATTTATTTTGATTTTTGAAGATAAAGAGCATATTGGCCAACTTAGAGGTTCGACTCCCTAAAATAGAGAAAATTAGACGAATAAAGAGCCTATTGAAGATGCTCTTACTGTTAGCACAGTTGGAATTCAGATTTATAACCAGTGAAAAGTTCTTCAAATGCAGCTCTATATCATCTTAACATTTATCGAAGCTTCTTAGCATTGAACAAATAGATTAGATAAAAAATTGAATTTCGTAACATAGAAGTCCTATAGAACCTCGTACCAAGATTCGACAATCCTCCTCAACTGTAGGCCAGATTATTTTTATATTGATAAATAAGAATACATAACTGGGTTGGCAACGAGACTCGAACTAACATCTTTTTTTGTTAATACCATATTGAACCATCTCATTTAAAAGCTTAAGTTGTCGAATAGAATTGCTGTATTTATTTAAATTTTAGCCTTTAACACTCTACAACAATTTGACACTATTTCAAAACAACTAGAAAGTCCACAAATTAAAAAAATATTTTTAATTTACAGTGATATTCTCACTTCAATTGGAGAGTGATTTCAGCCGGCTAAGTTCATTCTGCATTAAATAAAAGAGCGATGTACCTTTTCAGATCAAATGGCTGCTTATCTAGAACTGCTGCCTTCATATTTAGACTTTCAGAGAAGGAGACCTAAATACAGAATGCCACAAAAAGTTTACAGACAACCCCAAAAATTAACAAGGACGTGCCAACGCTTTAAATTCATGATAACAAGTAAAAACAAAATGTAATATTTGTTCCAAATAATGAATCTAAAATACTAAACTCTTGAGTAAGTGGCCACAAATAACCCTCGAACTATTTATAACACCTGTAAATAGACTAAAAGACATAATCATGGTTAATTTGAATTTAGTTATCGTTACATTGTGCTCGCTGTAAAAAACAAAAAAGATCAGACTCCACAAATCACTATAATTCATTTTTCTTTAACAAATCCATATTTGTTCTCATGTGACCATTAACAATGAATTTACGTAGATTAGGTGCAAATCCTAGAGTGCTCAGGGTACTACCCGAGAGACGTCGGGTACACAAGTGACAAGTGAGTATGGAGAATCTTTTCTGGAGATGAAAAGGGGATTTTGGGGGTAGATTTTGGAATTGAAGACCAAATAGATTTGGTATTGTGCATATAGTCAATCGTGATGAAATAAAGGAAATTTATTTGTGAAATGCAATTCGGATTGGCCAAATGTGTAAATCATGTACATGCAATCATCTTTATTTTGGTGTTAATTGTTGGTTTCTCTCATTCAATCCACATGTATCCAATTAAGAAAAGGGAATAACATATATGCACAGAAAGTCATGAGATCACCTTGACAGATTCAACAAAAGGCAATGGAACTTTCTTCCCATGCACACTCTCTACCCTGAGATTCCAGTTCACATATTTTTTATCTGCAAAAGAAGAAAGAGAGAAGCATCGTACATGTCCAAGTATAACATTAAGAACTCAAATGCAGAAAAAAGATATTTGATTAGATAATATGAAGAAAGAAGAAAGAATGACCAAAAGGAGTAATCAAGGGAAGTTACCTAGACTTAAACTCTCAGTTAAAACAATCTGAAAAAGATCAATTCTAACAAAAGGAGGGACATGTAAATTGAGCATGTTCATGACTCCTGCAATCACCTGTTTGAGGTCATGTTAATGAGCAATTCCATACAGACGCAGAGAAAACACAAGAATTTACATAAAAGCCAAGAATCCATAAGGTTAAAAAATTGAAATGCTAGGTCGGAAACTGTGCAGAATGGGTTTTGTCACAATAAGGGAATTTCTCAGTAATGTGTGCAGGTTGTTTCGCTGTTTATCTTATGTATGTTTCATATAGATGATTACACATGTTTCAAAGAAAAGTAGGCTAAAATCTTGTTAATTGTAATTCCAAACCTACCTAATACTTTCTACCAACATTCTAAAAGCCTAGCAAGGTCAAGCCTCAAACCTTACCAACCCAGATGTCGAAGCCCAGGTGTAATAAGATGTTTTCCTATTTTTAAATATTAATTTAATTATTCTAATACCATTAATAATTATTTTAATAAGAACATTATTTTTATTAATACTTGTTCAATTTATTTAATTAGTTTATTTAACCTTTGAAAAATCAAAAATAAAAATTGGACAAAAAATATAAAGGCGCACTCCTTTTGGTGCCTAGGCCCCCGATTAGGTGGTCAAAAACAGAGTTGACCGCCTTTTTCATGCCTTCCCTATAAGCAAGGCTTTTTCCTTCAGCTTCACACCTAGGCCCTGCCTTTTCCCGCTTTTAAGAACACCGTTTTGTAACAAACGACACTCAACGCTTTGAACGCAGAAATCCAATTTTACTTTGAGTAAAATCTTTCAAAGGTTTCAGGATAAGTTGGCCAAGAACAGTTAGCTGCTATATTTTCTTTCATGTACACCTTATGTGCATTTTTTTTTTTTTCTTAATCAAATAAAGTTTTGTTTATTAATGCAAAAAAGATAGGGAATAAATATTTTCTTGGATTAAAATTCAGTAAGGAAAACAAAGCTTAGCAGCAGCATATCACTTAAAAGTAATACCTTATCTACAGGTCCATGGATCACCAAACTTGCTTTCTTGTCCTTTGGGGTTTCCTGTAAAATTAGAATATATACCTTAACTCGTATTTATTCATTTATCTCCTGGTGGCACATGTTACAAGGTGACCCATATACTGTAGAAGAAATAGAAAATACCTGAAGATTCACAATTACAATCTCACCCCTGCCCCGTAGACACTTTAGAGGCAAATTACATGCAGGCGTAATCTGCAAACTGCACAAATTAACGCACTTATAATGTTGAATTAAATATGAAATAGAGAAGATTTTAAATACTCAAGTCTGTCAAAATTTCCCAAGAAATACAAAAGAAGAGTGATTTTGAGGTCCACTACAAGATGATTGCAGCAATCAATGGAAACAATATAGGCATTACAAGTTGCAGAAATTCGTCAGCTTTCGGAAATCGATATTTATTTAAGACATTCCACTTAACCTCTAATCTATTTCAATTTTGAAGTTATAGGGAACTAGCCATGAATTACAAAATTTAAAAAAACATTGGGTGACTGTGAAAGCCCGACTCCTATTATGATCATAATTTTGAAAAGCAAAAAGGCATTGCGTTTTTATGATAGTGTGACCTCTCTAAATTAATACTATATATTGCACGGTAATTTATTAGCGAGGGTTATTAATTTGTAGAAAATCTACATAAAAATTTATTTCATGTATATTTGCTAATGCTATTACATACTTCTAGGTAGATAGAAAGCCTTCAATTATTAAAAATTAAATGCGAGAAATCTTTGAAGAGGAAAATCAAGAAATTGAAGAAAGTCAAGAGGAACAAGAAATACAAAAAGAACTTATAACTGCAATTGATCAACCTCCAATTTACCACCCCCTGTCTTTTAATGCCCTCTTAAATTCAAAGGAGGAGCAACAAATTGGTTATGAGGAAATACCGGTGAAGATCTCATGTAATTGCTTCATCACAAGAACATCATGACGAGGAAGTCGAAGAAGATATGGATGACCCCCCTTTGCCTAACAAAGATAAGTTGGATACCTTTCATTCACGTATTTCTTTTCTTAGACTTTCAAATACTAACTACGTTGTAGATTGTAAGGTACTTCGAGGTATACAGTTCGAGATCAAGACAACCTAGAAGAAACAAGCTTCTCTAAATAGATAGTTCTCTAAGGAATGTTTTGCTATTTTTTTTTTTATATTTAATCATTAGATAACAAAAATAATAAATTATGCCTATAGAAAGCGGTCGTTTTCATGAACTTTTATTAAATGTCAGAGGTTATTAATTATTGGAGTATTAATTTAGAGAGGTCATAGTGTATATTACATGACACTTGTGTCGACATATGTATTGATTATAACCCTCATTACATGAACTCCTATCCCCACCTCTGCCTAGTGTCAAGCACCTAGAAGTCTAGAAGCTGGAAACTAATAATGAGGTTACTGTACATTTTAATTATCCCAAGCTCCTTAAGCCATGACAACATTTGATAACCAAGGAAGGAAGCATGTCAAAAGGTTAAAACATAACATTGTAACCTCAAATTTCCATCATAGCCACAAAAACAGTTGAGAATTAGAGAATGATTAGCTGTACAAAGAAGTTACTTCTTTAGAAATGAGTTAAGTAATATAGAAAAGTAAGTTTTGTTAGTGGCAAAAAGAAACTTTGAAAGTCGTGCTTGGCAAAATAAGTACCTTAAAGTAAGTTTGATTTACATTTAAGTACAGTCAAACATGTTAGTATGAATTCTTTGCTTGAGAAAAAATAATCTAGCAAGATAATCTCTTTAAGGGAAAAGGACTGCAGCCCCAAACAGAAGGAGACGTAAAGGACAAGTTTATCTAAGTGATTACCTCGTTCCTAAACATAGTACAACATCAGCCATTTTGCAGTGCCTCTCTGCTGGACCCATCTCCTTTGGTGGCAAAGCATCCTGAGAGAAAGAGAGAATCAACTATGACACAATAAGGTGATAGACATTGGTCTATTGGACAATAGCCAATGGTAAACCACCAGCTCAAGTACTTGCAATTTTTATTTTTTTCCTCATACTCGTAACATCTAATTGGTTGTCTACCTTTTTATCAGAACTTGTGCTCCTTAGGCACTATAATTCTCACTGAAGAGTATATAGAACTCCTTACATGCTATATTTACCGAATTCACCATTCATGGACTTGTGATCAGAGATGGTGAAGAGTGAAGAAATGTTACTGGTTGTTGAATTAGGCTAATTATAAACGATTGTGGCTTTGAGGAATGATAAACATACTCATATATAGAGGTGTCAAAATGCACCAAGCCTTCCAGCATGTAAAAGGCTTGTCGCAGGCACACCCCAAACAAAATAAAATGGGCCAAGACAGGGCATGTTGAAGGGGTACATTGCCCTGAATGGGCTGTTCCATAACCTGTTTTTGCCCCGGGCCAGCCCTTTCAACACCTCTACTCGTATTATTTTGAAGATCATATTAACTTGCTAAGGATTAGAAATATCTTGTGCATCCATACTATCCAAGGTGTGACTTGGATACTTGAAAGGATCAGAATTTTGAAGCAGAATTTACTGGAGCTTTAAAGTTCTTTTTTTGAAAACATTTTTTAGCTCAATTGAAATACTTTTCTAGTTGCCTCTTCTAGAAGAACCATCAAGCTCTGTCAATCAGCGGAATCAGGAATTATTTGTCTGTGCTTTATGACTAACGAAAATTAGAAACTTTTACGATGAAAAATTAGTACCTCCCAATCAAGAACTGTGTCCCTCAGTTTTGAGGTGCACCCTGCCTTGGAACAATTCCGTGAAGTCTCCTTCAGTCCAATTGTCTCAACTTCAAAATCCCTCAAATACCTTCACAGGAGAACATAGCATATATAAGTGTGCGTGTGGATAGAATATATATAAAGGCCGAATACAATGAAATGGCATAGTACATAATCCTTACTCAGTCCCACAGGATGGACATAGTTCCATGAAGGAGTTTCCATGCAATTCAGAAAGTTTTTCCCTTGATATTCCGGAACGTAGATGAAGGGCATCAATATTCTAGAATTTTCAGACCATAGTCAAAAACGTCCACTAGATAATGAAAAATCACTAACTTTCAATGATGAGCACCGAAAAACTCAAAATGATTTAAGGGCACAAACTAATTGTTATTAAATTTCTCCACAGGATATTAATAAAGTGAAGTTCATGCGAGCACGTTAAAATTGGCTCCTTGAGAAAAGGTGGTGTGCGAAGAAGAAATTAAGTTCATTCAACTAATTTGAAATCTTAACTAATACTTTCACAAAGTAAGTAAATTAAACAGTAATTTGCTACCTGGCTTATAAGAAACTTCAAGATTCCACCCTTCTCTAGTCCAACCAATGCCATATGAGTTATGCTTGGCATTGCACGATGGAAAGGTAGAGATGCTTCTGGCAAGGCTTTGCCTTGGCGCTGCAAATGAGTGAAAAGTTAGCTCTGAATGTGACCTCTTTTTATTAATAAACAGCAATAAACGATGGCGCCATGAAATTTCTTGAAAACATTTCTATGTACAGATTCACTCCCACAAAAAAGCAACAGAAACTCAGATGAAATACTGTTAATCTATTCTGCTCTTAGTAACAAAATATGTGTCCCATCTTCTCATTATTTATGTTCATCGTTGTATCTCCCTATAACTTTCCTTCTTAAGATGGAACCTTCTAGTGATTGGTCTCATGAATGACTGTGTAAAAGTTCACTGTTCCAATGATATAACTTTTTCATAAATATAGACCTTGAAATAATGGAAGTTCACAAAACCAACAGCCAGAACTTCGAGACTGCATAGGATGGTTGGGCTCATGATTCAGGAAAGATGAGCTTCAAAATATATATCCAAGGAAACAAGTTTTTTCCAGCAGGAAATGGTTGATAATTTTCTAATCTCTTACACGCGCATCCTAGCAGATTTAAGTTTTAAAAAAAAAAAAAAAAAAAAAGTTACTTATTTTGAAAGTACTCTTATTGTGCTGGAAAAGTAAGTAACATACCTCCAACTTTGATCCATAAAATAGTTATTTATTTTAAAGCTCACTTATTTATTTATGAGAGAATTTACTTACAAGTAAACTTTTTAAGCTTAGCCAAACATTCTCATATTAGTAGTAGTAAAAACCACCATAGCCAGATGCTCAGAACTTTCTAGAATGCACAATACGGATTAAAGCCTGTCAAAAGTTGGTTCTCAACAAATATAGAGAGTTCTCTGTTCGAGAAATTTAACAGTCTTTACCTGAAGTGTCCAAATGCCTTTGGGCCCGCGAAAGTCGGGTATGCCACAAGAAGTGGATATTCCTGCTCCTGTAAATACCACTAAGTGCTTACTCTGCATAAACGAAAGAGAACGTAGAGTTCAATTGGCTGTAAATTAAAAACAAAGACTATAAAACAAATATTGGACCAGACCTTCTTGATAATCATGCTGAGGCGTTCAATCTGCAATTTTAAGACATAGTAATGTCAATGTTGTTAGCAACAAAACGGGATAAAAAAATATCTATGAATCAAATTCAATGGGTATGAAACGACGTATGTGTCAAAAGACAAACATGATACATCAGATGTTGAGAGAGAGGGTATATAACGTCTAAATCCACTTTAGATTGGTAGCTATAGCAATACTCTGTACCTTACAACATTCTTTTACTAAATTGTTTCATCATAAATAATTAAATGCAATTTTCTTAGAACAGAAAAAAGGAAAAACCGTTGACCAATTGGCTCATAGAGAAAAACAATCTAGTCTCTAGAACGTTATGAAGGATCATTATGCTTAATATCCTAGAAAATTATACAGCTTCCAAGGTCAGCGGCCATGTCCTTTGTGGTCATCACTTCACCCTCCAGCGTAATTTCCACATAACTATGATAAGAATACGATGCATCGGGTTTGAAACACACATTTGGAAGAGACAAATCGTGAGCATTCAATTTCAATAGAAAAAATCACATGATTATAAATCAAGACTTCCAATTCCCTAGTATCATAAAATGCTAGGCCCCTTTCTCAATCCACAAATTGATAATTGCTCTGAAAAAAGCACAACCATTCATGCTTCCATTTTACATTATCAGTTCCTCTCATGATCAGCCAAATCCTTTCATAACCATGAATTATTATTCCGATCAATTTCGGCTTCCAATAAACAGGTATCTGATCAATTATTGATAAATGAGATTCAAGCGCTTTTGATTTTTCATGCACCAGTAATGCTTTAAGACATCAAACCAGGCCCAAAATATGAATTCCAGCCAAAAAAAAAAAAAGCTGCACAGAATGCAAAATCCAATAATTTCCACAGCCAAATGCAAATACGCACAAATCAGATCTCATCAATGAACTATACAGAACACTTTAAAATCCCCAAACAGGGTATCCAAGTGCAGAATGGCCTAATCATCAAGCAAAAATGCCCAAATAACTACGTTTCACTGTTGCAGAGAAGAAGAAAATCACCATCAAAGCAGAAAACTATATAGCAATAACACATATCAAAAAGAACACAGTAAAGCATTATCATAAAACTGTAAAAGGGAAAATGGGCGGAAAATGAAACGGAAAATCTCACTTTTTCTTGCAAAACATGAGGGGGATCAAAAAACTCTGTCATTCCAACTTTGCCCACGTCTTCTATATAAGAAAGCTTCTCTGCGTATCCCAGAGACATGGTTTTTCTTGCTCTCTAGAAATGACGACCCCTTTTTCTTACACTTTCGCTTTCTGAATACAAGTTGATCAAGAAAATGGAAGGAAAAAAACGCAGGGGGTCACTGTTAGCTATGCAGTACTGGGTAAGGACGTGTTTGCCCTCTTCTAAGGAGACCCCAAAAGCCAACGTGAGCTTTTTTATTCACGCCCTGAATGTGAAGAAAGAATGAGGGCTCGTTTGAGAGCGCTTTTGCTTTTATTTTTATTTTTGCTTTTGGTACGAGAATTTTTCGAGAAATTTATATTAGAGGTGTGTTTGGGCCACATTATTTTGGAATAGTAGATTGATGGAGAATGACTGATTGAAAAAGAAGGAAAATATTATTTTATTGAAAAATGTGGGATTGAAAATGAGTAAAAGAATGAGAATGTGAATGCGAATTTTAACGTGGCTCAAACAAGGCATAGGTCAACTTCCTCTGAAAAAAAGTACTTTCAAAAAAAAGTCAAAATATGTTCAAATACAGTTTCTTAATTTTCGTAAAAACAAGTTTTGATTTTTTAAAGGTGTCTAAATTCATAGATTAGTCCAATGTAAGAACGAGTGATTTTCAAATGGAAGTTTATCTCAACTTACTCAATAAGTAATTCTTTAATAGAAAATTATTTTACTTGCCAAACATGCTCTTCTTATATTGTTTTCTTTACTTTCGCAGTGTACACACAACTTCATGTTGCATTGCAGCACACCGAGTAAGTAACTTAGTACATAAATTGATGTTAATATAAGTTGTTTAAGTTAAAAATTAATTTTGAGAATGAAATTAACTATAGTTCGATAGAAAACAAATAACATTATACGTGATCTTGTAACGATGTTTTGAGGTATATAGCACGAGTATTGTCCTAATGAGTAGCGTGTGTATATCGTGTAATTTTATAACTGTGTTTCGAGATATAGTTTTATTTAAATATTTTCAGTTCAATAGAAAAATTCAAATAAAATATAATAATATGACACTTGAAATATAACCCATATTTGATGGTGATTAAAATCTTGATTTTTATTTAAGTCAGAGTCGACAGTTAATTTGAATCACGTACTTATAGAATTCACGATTTTTTCAATGATATATTTCATCAACTTTTATCAAATTTTGTTATCCCGCCAAACATAGGAATAAAGCAATGTATTGCTGACCCAGTTTGACGACCATGTTTTAGGAAGAATGAGTTTTTGAATAGTAATGTTTTGGACAATATGTGATTAAAAAGTAAGAAAAATTTTGGATTTACGTGAATAATATTTTATTGGGAAAATGTGCGGTTAAAAATAAGTAAGAGAAAAAAAAAAAATTGAAAAACTTTGTTACCGAATAGAGGCTTGACTATTGCATGGTAATGTCAAAGATTGTAGTTTGTTTGAATTTAAAGTGCTTAATTAACTGTTTAAAATATAAATCTATAATATATTAAAATCACATCAAATGAGAATTATTATTTTTTTACGATTTTAACCATACTACAATTCAATTGTTTCAATAATACATTCAATTAAACCATTCTGTCAGAAAAAAAAATTGACACTTTTGTTGACATCCTCTCACATTGTGGCGGGAGGGATTGCAACCCAACATTGTTCTAATACATTATTTTTCGTTTTTCAATATATAATAAATATTATGAAATCCTTGTCATGTATAAATTTTGTGCTACTAATTCTCAATTAAGGGTGTGTTTGAGCCACATTTATTTTGAAAGAATAGATTGATAGGGAATGTGTAGTTGAAAAAGAAGAAAAAGTTATTAATGTGTTAAAAAATATTATTTTATTGAAAAATGTGTGGATAAAAATTAGTAAAAGAATGAAAATAAAAATTTTAATATATATCAAACAAGGGCTAAAAAAATTCACATTAATCTAGACTCGATGAATCCTGGTCTATATGAATTTAGAGTTATTATTTATATTCACGTATATTTCAATGAACATTTAAATTCATTAATTAATAATCAATTATCATGTACCAAGTGTAGTATAAAAAAATTGTTCATTTGTAATATCTCATCATTAAAAAAAAAAACTGAAACATAACAGTTGAGTATTGAGAGTACAAATTTCTTTTCTCAAATTTCTATTCTAAATTTTATTTTTTTAGTTCGCCGAAACTCGTCGAACCCTACCAACAAATTGATATCAAGTATTACTTTTATAGTATTTATAAAGTATTTCAAAATAACGTGTAATGAATGTTCAACTCTGATTAATAAATATAAATGTGTGATACATAAGTGAATAGTACTTATGACTCGTTCAAAATATATAGATAAATCAAATTGTAAACACGAATGTAACGTAACTCTATCAGACAAAATTTGTTAATATTTTATAAACTATTAAACTTTATTTTTTATTATACGTTTTCTTGGATTCACGAATATTATTCACTTATGAGCTTGTTTGGTACAGTTTAAAATTCAATTAAAATTGAAAATATAGTCGTTATTCGATCTCACTCGTCTAATGAAAGTCAACAATAACGGTTAATTTTTCAATTTTAATTCGATTTTAATCTCTACCGAACACGCTCTATATATCACATATTTTTATCTATTTTCGAATTAAATTATCTATAAATTCTTTCGAAACTGATATATAATTAATCCGGTTACTGTCCTCACGTGATATTTTAGTCGTGTTAAACTATGCAACACGAGAAGGGAATGATTTGTTTGTGAGCCCCACCAACACCACGTAAACATGTATTACATGTTGAGACAAGGAAAAAGTGTGTAGATGATGCAATCAACTACAGTCAAGTCTTTGGGAGGCGCATGGTAATTTCAAGACGCATCTTAGCCACTATGAGCCTCGTTAAAATTACGATTCATTCTTTGTCAACATCATTTTCAAATAATTAACCACGTATTTTTCAAAAAAAACTTTATTCCGACCTTTATAATTTCAAATAACGAGAGCTAAGCCCCTATTTAGTGTATATTAAAATTAAGTTTTTTAATAATTTTGTTAATTTCATGAGATTTTAGTTTGATTTTAATCTACACCAAAGAGGGGATAAGTAACATTTTCTTGTTTGATTTTTGCTAAAAATTTAAGTTAAAATCAATAATTAATTTTAATTATACCGTTCATGAGATTTAATTTTATCAAATTTTCAAGCACACACAATTTTCAACTTTCATCGACCATCAATTACCTCTAAATATAATTTCTCCTTTTTTTTTTTTTTTGTCCCTTAAAACATTGTCCTCCATTTTAGCTTTATTTATTTTTCAAACAATTTTCTTAATATTAAAATTTTACGATATATTTTACTCATGTTTAAATAGGGTACTAGACCGGTAAAATATATTTAAGACGCGCGTTCATGAGCATTAAAGTTTACATGTTGCAAAAATTGCCATTGTTTATATGAAGGGTGATTTATTATGATTATTTGGGTGAAGAAGGTGTGTATTTTTGAGTGTGGGGTGAGGAACATAGGATGAGAAGAGGGGTGTTCGGTTTGAAGAGAGAGTACCGAATTTACAATATGTGGATATAGTGCTTACTATTTCATCGTTAGATAACTTACATTTGAGAAGCACGAGTGTGATATTTTGTACCAAAAGATAGAAAAAGTTATGTATATTTGACATCTGACACGTGATCTTATCTTAATGACTTACTAGTCAAATTTTGACAATCTTAATTATCATAGGCGCATGACTGTCTAACACAATCTGAAACACTTGGTCAACATATGTCATAAAAAAGCAATATTAATAAGTTTCTCTTCATGGAGTATGTTTTGGCTGGTGTGGTATTTGCAAAAGATGTCATTGATAGAAGAAGTATACCACTTCAAAAATACATTGAAGAAGGAGGTAGCATCTCACCTCAGAAGTATCATATCAGACTTAAGTGATATCACGTCGAGAAAGGTGTCCAGCTACCTCAGAGAGACGATGGAGAACTAGGCGGGATGGAGTGTGGGCTTTAAGTTGCTTAGCTGGCTGCTACGTAACCTATGGTTGAACAAAACTTTCGAATCCAACCGAATTCTAATCGAATCGCCGAACCGAACATAGAGGTTCTTTTTAAATTAAATACTCAAACGGGTATTTGAATCGAGAACCAATGTATTCGATGATCGATTCTATACCAAGAACCGAAGAACCGAATATCAAATTGTTTTATTTTTTAAAATGAATTTGCTAACTAATTAATTTAACCCAAACCCAAATTCCCATTTTCTTATTTTTTATTTCCAACATAAGTCCAATTAATCAAATTGACATAAATTTCACCACAATTTTTTATTTTACCATAGCGTCGTTTCTTCCGTTATGAAGAAATTGAATTAGAAGCATCTTTTTACTATTCGTGAGATCGCCATCTTCATCTTCTTGGGATTTTAACGATCAAATTTATGAAGAATTCAACAAAGACAGGCGTAAAAGATATAACGCAATTGAACTACGTTATTTTATAAGAGTTAAAATCGAACATGTCATTAGTTGAATTAATGCAGCGTATTTGTAAATATTTAAAAAATTAATTATTGTACGGAATCCGATAACTGAATGGAACTAAACGGAACCGAACAGTTTCATGATTAAATTTGGACCCGATTGTTCCACTTACTAAATACTTGAAAAATTCGAGTTCGACTGAATTGCCGGACCATATCCAACCTTAATATGACCTACTTCGTGAGATGAAGCAAAACAACTAGAGTTGTGCTAGGTGCACACCCGACTCACATCCCTCTTATGGGGAGGGAGCATGATCGTGATTATTTTATAATTGAGGGTCTCACCCCCCATGTGAGAGGATTGTCATGTTGTACACTCAGCATGACATTAACAACTATAATAGAAATGCTATGTTTATTCATCTTTTAACATGCTAATGAGATTTTAACAAAATCAAAACAAGGAAGTCTAATATTCATTCCAATCGTTGACTCCACCCCATTTGCCCCATCCTATTGTGCTCTATTATCGCTTAGTAATTTTCATCGATCCCCTCATCTCACTCGTCCCAAACCCTCTGTACCATTCTGCTAAGTTTGACGGCAGCCATGACGACACTAGTCATTTTTTTTTCTTCTCTCTTTCTTATTATCTCTTCAATTTTTCTTAGGGCCCGTTTGATTGGAAAATGTGGAAAGAAATTTTAATTCCATATTAGTTGAAAAATAAAAATTTATCAAACCCATAAGAATTCGTTTTCTATGAAAAAAAAAAGAAAATGCGACTTAAAGTGGTTGTACCTTGAAATTTGATTTTCATTTTCACGTTGCAATCAAACGGTCAAAGTGAAATTCATTTTTCTCGAACGTGACATTTTTCATGGAATTCGTTGCAATTAAACAGAACCTCAACGTTCTCTTTTACTTCTAATTCATTTTTCAATTGAAATTAAGACGACGCATTGTGCTGCAAATTTTTTGAATGCTACCCCTTAAACATGGTCACCTATCTTATCATTTGAACTCGAGATTGATTTTACGTATGCCTTCAATTAAAAATAAAGGGCCTTGTAACTTTTTTATTTATTTTTTAATATTTTTTTAGTTAGGTAAGGATACCCCAATTCCACGAGTCACGATCACACGCATCGCTAAAGGGCAACGCTAGTGCACCTAAGCCGATATGAAGTGACACACCATTGGCTGTTTCTAGAATAGGGTTTCTCCTCTCTCGCTCAATAGTCAATACGCTTAAAACAAAGAGGGCAAATTTTATGGTAAGATCTCTACAACCGATCTAGAAATTTCCTTGCTTCCTCGATTTTTATGAAGATTTTGAAATTGTTCCGTTTACTCACTTCGAAACAGAAATAAATTGCCAAATAGGAAAAACCCTACGCTTAATTCTAGCTTTTGAGTGAAGAAATGGATGAAAATGAATCTGTTGAGCAGTTTCATCGAAATGAAGCCATATCCGCTGTAGCTGACGAGGGTTTCCTTGGCGAAGAGGAAGATGACTACGAAGATCTGTATAATGATGTTAATGTTGGTGAGAACTTCCTCCAGTCGATTAGGAAGAACGAGGATAATCTACGTCAGAGAAATGAGCAAGTGCCGGAGAACAAGGCCGAGCCGACTCCTCCGCCGCGTCAAGCACCGCAGCCGGTAGTGGAAAGTCTGGGTGGGGCTGTACAAGACGAGGGAGAGTCGACGAGGGTTCCTGTTGGAGCAGAGGCGCATCAGAATTTGGGTTTTAGGGGGAATAATAGCAGTAACGAGATTGGGGCTGGTAGAGGTTTGGGGGTGACAGGTGGAAGTGGATTGGCGATTCCAGGTGCCGTGGGGCTCAGGGTTGAACTAAAGCAGTCATCCAACAAACCAGCTGAGTTCGAAGAGCAGACTGTGAATAACAGTACTCCAAATAGTCAACAAATAGTTCAGCATCAGCAGCCTCGTGCAGCCAATATTGTAGCTGCAGCAAACCCTGTAAATGTTGGAATCGGGGGGAATGTGCATGGGACTTCAGGATACATACCTGGAAGTGGCGTTGGCGGTGGGACTGGGACTGCTGGTGGTGGTGGAGGAACAATTCTTTTTGTTGGTGATTTGCATTGGTGGACAACTGATTCTGAGCTGGAGGAGGAGCTAAGCAAGTATGGGCCCGTAAAGGAGGTGAAATTTTTTGATGAGAAAGCTAGTGGGAAGTCAAAAGGGTACTGTCAGGTAGATTTTTTTAACCCCGATAGTGCCACTGCTTGTAAGGAAGGAATGAATGGGCATATATTTAATGGACGGCCTTGTGTAGTTGCATATGCCTCGCCATACAGTGTTAAGAAAATGGGTGAAGCCCAGTTGAATAGAAACCAAAATGCGGCCCAGCCAGCAGTTAATCAACCACGAAGAGGGCCTGGAGGACCTGGAGATGTGCCAGGTAAACCTGGAGGCGGCGGCGGCAACATGGCTATAGGTGGGAACTATCAAGGCAGTGGTGATGGTCACAGAGGTTTTGGGAGAGGGAATTGGGGTAGAGGTAATGGTCAAGGAGGTATGGGAAATAGGGGGCCTATGGGGCCAATGAGGAACAGGGGTGGTGGAATAGGTGGTCGTGGTTTAATGGGTAATGGTAATGGATTTGCTCAGGGGATTGGTGCCACTCCTCCATTAATACATCCTCAAACAATGATGGGTCAGGGATTTGATCCTGCTTTTGGAGGGCCTATGGGGAGAATAGGTAGTTATGGAGGATTTCCTGGTGCGCCTACCCCACCCTTTTCTGGAATGTTACCTTCATTTGGACCTGTTGGAAATGTTGGTTTGCCTGGTGTTGCACCCCATGTGAATCCGGCATTTTTTGGGAGAGGGATGCCCATGAATGGTATGGGTATGATGCCTGCTCCTGGATTTGAGGGGCCTAATATGGGCACATGGTCAGATCCTAACATGGGTGGATGGACAGGCGATGAGCATGGTGGGAGAGCAGGAGAGTCTAGTTATGGAGAAGAAGCTGCATCTGACCATCAGTATGGAGAAGGGAGTCATGATAAAGGGCCTTGGCCAAATGATACAAAAGAGAAGGACAGAGGTTCAGAAAGGGATTGGTCTGGATCTTCAGATAGGAGGTACCGAGATGACAGAGAACCAGGCTATGACAGAGATATACCTCGAGAAAAAGATACGGGGCATGATCCTGAGTGGTCAGAAAGGAGGCATCGCGATAGCAGTGTTGGTGCACGAGACAGGGAGAGGGAGCGGAATCCTGGTCATTCTCGAGACCGAGACCGTGATCGTGAACGTGGGAGGGACCGGGACCGTGGTCATCGGGATGACAGAGATGGATATGCTGATCATCATAGGTACAGGGACCGGGAGCCAGAATACGATGATGAATGGGACAGGGTAAGATCATCCAGGACTCACAGCAAATCAAGACTATCACACGAGGAAGATCGTAGGTCAAGATCAAGGGATGCTGATTATGGGAAGAGGCGACGCCTAACCTCTGAGTAATCAGGTGTTCACTGCATCTCTCAGTATTGTAGTTCAGAAAGAAACTGGAAAATGATTAGGTATTAGGTAAACTATGAGTATGGGTTAACCATTATCATTTAGACACTTCTACTAGCTGCTTTCCTGGATACCCTGCTTCAGCGGACACTGAACAGTCATGCTCTTCAATATCTTCCATGGCTTCTATGTTGTGAAATCTGTGATGGCTCCTTCTGAAGGATTGTGGTTTTTCTCAGCACATGAATAATGTGAGCTGTTTCATTACGCGGATCTCTTTTACATTTTGCATACCATAATTGAACTCTTTGGCAGTTAGCATTTGTTTTGCATGTTTGCCTCAGATATAATAGGAAGATCTTCTGTTTTGTAACTCCTTCGAGAAAGCCATAGCTTTGCACAATCACGCAGAGACATGTACCTTTAAGCAACAGAAATGATGGATTTGTTTCTGCTTTGATCAACTCTTATTGTCCCCACTATCCTCGACCCCACCCCTTCTGAAAATTTAATGAAAACTGAATCCCACTGCGTGGCCAAAACCAAAATGTGACTTATCAATATGAACATTATTTTCAAAGTTATGTTTTGTAAGTAAAGCCTTCAGGCTCAAGTCATACTTTTGGCTTGCAAGCTGGGCTCAAAGGCCCCACAGAATATCTGCCATCAAATCACCTAATATCTTGCAGAATATGATATTTTGCACATGATGTTGTAGTCTAACCATTGGTAAATTTGTATATCACTCCTGTCTTTCCTTTTTGTTCGTATCTGTAAGTTGGTAATTGCACATCATTAACATTTATGTAATTGGTTAATTATAGTTGTGAGTTCTCTACCGAGTCTTTACAATTCAGTTCTTATCTAATTGAAGTCTTGTGTGGCTGTTCGGAAATTTGTACACTGCACTAAATAAAAATATCTGATCTTGTTAAGTAAATTGTGTTGGAAATATCATGTGTTCTTCGTACTCTTGGTGTTGCATGGATACTCGTGGGTTAAACGGGAGGGAATTAAATTTTTAGTCTGAGCATAGTATTAATGCGACCAATCCTCGTGGAACTTAGGTATCCTTTTGCCTAAAGTTAGCTGCCCCATGATTAATTATTCTATCATTGGTATTGATAGGTCATGGCGACTGAGATATGTACGTAGGGGTTTGATTGTGTACTATACCTTTTCTTATTTGGATGTCCACTTTCATGCATCTACTAATTCTCATATTCAGTATTTCTCTTGTTATATTTCCTTTTTGTTCGTATCTGTAAGTTGGTAATTAACATTTATGTAATTGGTTAATTATAGTTGTGAGTTCTCTACCGAGTCTTTACAATTCAGTTCTTATCTAATTGAAGTCTTGTGTGGCTGTTCGGGAATTTGTACACTGCACTAAATAAAAATATCTGATCTTGTTAAGTAAATTGTGTTGGAAATATCATGTGTTCTTCGTACTCTTGGTGTTGCATGGATATTTGTGGGTTAAACGGGAGGGAATTAAATTTTTAGTCTGAGCATAGTATTAATGCGACCAATCCTCGTGGAACTTACTCAAAATTAGGAGGTATCCTTTTGCCTAAAGTTAGCTGCCCCATGATTAATTATTCTATCATTGGTATTGATAGGTCATGGCTACTGAGATATGTACGTAGGGGTTTGATTGTGTACTATACCTTTTCTTATTTGGTTGCCCACTTTCATGCATCTACTAATTCTCATATTCAGTATTTCTCTTGTTATATTGAACTCATGTTACTCACCCAGAAAACTTTGGAATACGAATATTTTCTGACCGCTGAGAAACCTCGAATTTTTTTATTTTTTATTTTAAGGAAAAAAACCTTAGAAGTAGTGTGTAGTTGATAGGATTCAGTGAAATCTCTCTCCCTTTTTGTTTGCACTCCAGAAGCTCATAAAACATTCAATGCATAAATCAGTATGTAGTTGCCCCCTCCCTTAGTGTAAAGGCCTCGGAAGGGAAGCATGTTTGGTTGTAGTAGCATTAGGAGGGGAAGTGGAAATGACTGGTTATTCTGGTAAGTAACAGAAGAGGGGGTGACAGAAAAGTGGAGCTTCCAAATTGAAGTGACTAGACCAAATAATACTAAATTAACCACAATTAATATACTATAGTTGGAAAACCAAGGGTACGACAGAAAGTTTAAAAAAAAAATGTTAAAACACCTCATTTTCTCTTCTCCATCCCTTCCCTTCCCTTCCACTTCGCCAACTCTTTCTTCCACCAAGTAAGATAGGGGAAAAATACACCTGTAAAATTGTGTGCGTGCATGGTGTAGCTGAAACATGGGTACGGAATTACAAATGGCAAGTTAGAGGGAAAATACTTATATATGTACATTTTTAAGTATGTGCTTACACACTTTTCACTTGGGGAAGTATACATCTCCCTTCCTTCACCCTTTCCCTTGATATCCTCTTTCATTGAATTGAAGATAACCCGAAGGAAAGGATAAGATTTTTCTTCATTGTAAACTAGGACGGAATGACATGGTTTCAAATTTGACAAGGTCGTGGTGTAATTGAAGCACAATTTCTTCTAGCAATGCTGTAGTTTGATGGATGAGGATTTCATTAGGGAATCTTTTGTTTGTTCTTCCTCACTCCCCACCACCACCAAAACAGGAAAATGGCAAAAAGCTATTGAGAAGATTTAAACTAAATGAAGTACACTACTTGTGAACCACTATATATCAAGGCAGAAGTTGATAATTTGTTACTATTTTACGTTTAATTGATATCGTTTTCTCTTTTAATTGTTAGATGGAAGTGTATGAATTCTGGAGCTGTTCTACTGGAAGTCTGGATGGATGGGCATAAAGCTTTAATATGGAAGATGATCTGACATGGTGACACCTCTTGGTCAGGATTGCGCTGCAAGTCGAACCTTTTAAGTATTCGAACATTTCATTTATCTTTCTGTTTAATGTCTCGCTTGAACAATCTAATGTTGTGGATGATGATTATGGGCTTGAAACGCTGAAGTGTTGAGAACTGGTGATTAATTTAGAATGTTTCTATTTGAATGTAATGTATTAGGATTGAAGACAGGATGTTGAGCATGTGCCCCCTTCTCTGTTTTTATTCTTTTGTTTTGTAACATTACCCCCTTTTTTTCTTAGGTTTACTGTGTTAAACATGCCATTTATGTGAAGATTATGTAGAATGTAACTATACAATCAAGGGGATTATTTAACCCGAGAATTGTATGTCTCTAAATCACTTGTATATATTGCAAAGAAATCAATATTTTTTGAGTTATGTGCTAGGAATTGTCCTTTTCGCAAAATGCAACACTATCTATTACTAAAGGGTACCTTGTTTCATTCAGTGTATTAAAATTTATCGCGCCATCGGCAATGAATTATGAAACTCGTTTTCACCCAACATTTTTTTTTTCCTCTACTAATGATAGATAATCTTTTATTAATTTGGTTTTTCCTTTGATGTTACCCTGAATGTCGAAGGCTCACAGACCTTTGAATCGTAGAGTTAGGTTTGAACCCACAAAATGCCGTATGTAGTGGTAGTATTGAAATTTACTAGTTAGCCTAGACCCTCCGATCCCATGTCACGGTTTGACTCTTGGGGTTTTGTAGGGGGAATTATTTTTCAACCGTGGAGCACTTCAAGTTCAAGCTACTCCTTCAAATTGGCTACATTGGATACTCCTGACCCGAGTGAGCTAATATCTGAGCAGCCTGTATCCGAGTGAACTACGTTGATTAAATTGGATTGAAACGAATGTTCAATTTATTAAGGGAGGTGCTAGTACTACATTATGGATACCATAATGCCCACATAGGGAGCCGCCTGACGTGCCAGGCGACCCTCCAATAGGGGGCCGCCATGTGGGCATTATGGATACTGGTATCTATAATGTACCACTAGAATTTTCCATTTATTAAATACTCAAAGTTTAATGAGTGATTTTGGTTCTTGAAATATCCCAATTGAATCGCTCGTTGTCCTCTAGGGATGAGCATTTTGATCTGAACCAAAAATTTCATTAAATCGAATTTACAAAAAAAAAAAAAAACTTTTGCGTAAATGATTCTAGTTCTTGTAATATTCAGACTGAACCACTACCCTATGAAAATTGTATCAATGATCATTGAATTTATGTCTTTGTCTTTGATTGCTCACTAAAATTTAAGATGTCAAATTTTAGCCACTAAACTTATCAAAACGTTGGACGTTACTCACTACCTTAACATCCATTCCAAACATTCAACAGAATTAGTAACATAACTAATGGAATGCACACGCGGCGTCCCGTCACGCCGTTAACAAATTTGTTACATCTTCGATTGCTCACTAAACTTTGAAAAATGTCTTCAATTGCTCACTGAACTTTAAGGTGGTAGAAATTTAGCCACTACACTTATAAAAATGACACCGATATATTAATTTAATTTTAAGAACGAAACACATAATAAATTTGAATTTCTCAAATGATGAAAATAATTTAAAAATTCTACAAAAATATGTTAAAACTACGTGTACTCGAGTAATCATTTCTCGTGGGATCGGCAATCTGGTTCGTTTGTTCACTTTATTACTTTTAAGTTACCCGTGTGATTGCGGTATATATTTTTTAACTAACACATCAATGTCATTTTTATAAGTTTAGTGGTCAAAATTCGACCACCTTAAAATTCAACGAGCAATCGAAGCTATTTTTCAAAATTTAGTGAGTAATTAAAGACATTTTTTCAAAGTTTAGTGAGCAATCAAAGACGAGACAATTTGCTAATGGCTTGACGGAGAGCCACACGTGCACTATGTTAGCCATGTCACTAATTACGTTGAAGATTTGGAACGAATGTTAAGGTAGTGAGTAACATCCAACGTTTTGATAAGTTTAATGGCCAAAATTCAACATTTTAAAATTCATTAAACAATCGAAGACATAGACATAAGTTTAGAGACCATTGGAACAATTAACTCACAATAATACATACTCTAAACGAAAGTTGAGAAAACCTTTCATCCGAATTATGATTATGTTTCCATTATTGATATGTTCAGTTTGACTTGTGAAGAATCTTCATTGAGAAGAAAATGCTGATACGATTATGAATGAAGTGGAAATGGGAAGGCTTTTTACACGTGGACGTAATCGTTCTATTGTATCAAACCCCTCTTTAATTTTGTTAAAAATTAAACTTTTAATTAATTTTAATAAAAGTTGATGAAATATACGGCTGAAAATTTGTTAAAATTGTGGGATCAAATGAAATATGTAATTGAAAATAATTTTTTTAAAAAATTAATTTTTAAAAAGTAAAGGCCAAATAGGAACCAAAACATGCATATTATAGATGTATAGAGTATGCATATTAAATTTAACTGAAAAGACCTCAATCAAATCGAGTTTAAAGTCGTTTTTACTATAAAAGTTCACTTAAAAATGAACTCTCAACTCACTCGTTTAGAATTTCTAGAAAAAATAAGCAATGAATATCTAGATTTTATTCTTTAACTAAAGCTAAAATCATCATCACAACTTTTTGGTTTCTTATACACTAAGAATGTTACAAGATAGAAAATAAAACTTTTGAGTAAGAACTTTAAACAATTAAATCATTTTCTCTCATTAAAAGAAAGAATTAAACCGCAATCCATACCAACCATTTTATTACATTACATTATTACTCACGTGTAACAATGTTTCTAGAAGATATTGGGATTGCCTTATTATTATTTGCAGTGTTCTAAAATGCGTACATATGCTCAGAGCATTTTCAAAATGCCCTGTTCATAGGTATGCAAGTGATAATACGGTCAATCCATTTCATCAACAGCGTATGCTCGCGTAAACGTCAAAATGCGCACACGTTTGTGTTAAAAATATTGTCAAAATTAGCCCAACAAAGTCTAGATCAATTTTATAACTTAAAAATAAAGTAAATTGAGCTAAACACATATCAAATTATCCCTAACCACCCAAATCCATGAATTATATATAACGAACCGTAAGGTTTTGACATTTACAAAAATCAAAACAAATTTTTTGTAGAGATTTTTTTTTTAAAGCTGGTGTTCATATCTAATCTAATTGTTGGAATTGATTATCAAGTAATTGGGTTATTTGTGATTTTTAGTAATATATTTTTATTGAAATTTTGGAACATGTAAAAAGTTCAAGTAATCGTATTGTTTATGATTTCTCTCTCTCTCTCTTTTTTTTTTTTTTTTTGGTGGGGAAATTTTGAAGAATATGTATAAAGAAGTAATTGTAGTATTTATGATTTTGGGTAATATGTTTTTTTTTTTTGTTGAAATCTTGAATTTATTTATTAGTTTAGAATATTTAAAAAATTATATTAAAAATTGGAAAAATGCATAATTACTCATATGCTTGATAATCAATGAAACACATTGTGAAGCATTAGACATTTTAGGACATTCCTCATTTGCCTTGCCTGTCTATACTCTATAGCTACATTTTGGGGCTTGTCCCGTGTTTGGTATACATTAAAATTTTTATTTTTATTTTTCTACTTATTTTCAACCACGTATTTTTCATCATATCAATAATTTTTTCTTCTTTTTTAACAACACATTCTCAATCAAACTAAGAATCATCGTGTCAAAATTTGAGATTAGCACCGTGATCTTTCATCATCGTTTCTACGTTCTGCATTATGAAGTTTAAAATAACGAAATCTTAGTCGCGGATCAATACTAGAAAACACCGTTGTCAACATATCGAAATATTCTTCCCTAAATCTACATCAAAAAAAGACTTTTTGTAAAATTAAGCGACGAAATTAAAAAGAAATGAAAATTGATGAGTGATGACGAAAGAAATGAAGAATGTTCCACGTAAGCCACGATGACAATTCCGATTGGGTAAATAGAAATCCATTCGCAGCCACACACGTACCAGATGCGAAATCAATGATCCAGATTACGCCACTCACGATCGATCGTGAGATGGAAAATTCGTCCTAGAGTTATCGACAAACAGCGGCCAAAATTCATCCACGTGTACTTAAGATCGCATTATTGCAGCATTTGATGATCCAACGGACCTGACATTCTCTCTACGCTGAAATCCTCTTTACCCTCTGAAAAAAATTCTCTTTTGAAATACGATTTTTTCCGAATTCGCCGAATTTTTCACCTCCGAACATTAAATTTTCGTAGCTACTTGTGTAGTTTACTGTTTGATTTTTCAAGTTTTTTTCTTTTTCTTTTTTATGGTTTTATTAGATTCTTGATTGCCTAGGGTTGAAGACTTTCTGATATTTAGTACTCCTGGGCGATTATAGTGAGTACTTGTTTCAAATATTTTGATTTTAAAAGTTGTGAAGTTACTTCTTTAAATTTTTAGCCTGATTTTTCCTTTTTTCTGTTATCACTGTTGGATTTTTCTAGTGTTTCTTGCGTTTTTTCTGTATTGATTTTGGTATTCCAGAGCGATTGTATTAGAATCTTGCTCTTTTATTTGTGAATTTTTTTTTTTTTTTTTTTTTTTTCGTTTAGGAATGGTAAAGGGTTTTTGAAATCATCCTTTCTGGTATCAAACGCTGTGAACGATCAATTCAAATCTTACGATTTTGAGTTCAAATCAATTTTGGCATCTCACCAATACCAAATTCTAAATTCATTCACACTTTTCGCGTGAATTGTTGAAAGAAAAAATGGCGGATTCTGATAATGAATCGGGAGGACAGAGAGACCACAACTCGCATAACAACGAGACCTCCCTAAGAGAGCAGGACAGGCTTCTCCCAATCGCTAACGTGAGCAGAATCATGAAGAAAGCACTACCGGCGAACGCCAAGATATCAAAAGATGCAAAAGAAACAGTGCAAGAGTGCGTATCGGAGTTCATCAGCTTCATCACTGGAGAGGCGTCGGATAAGTGCCAGAGGGAGAAAAGGAAGACAATAAACGGCGATGATTTACTCTGGGCGATGACTACTTTAGGATTCGAGGACTACGTCGAGCCGTTGAAGATTTACTTGCAGAGGTTTCGTGATATGGAAGGGGAGAAGAGTGCAATGGCCGGAAGAGGGGAGAAGGACGGAGGCGGAGGCGGCTCCGGTGGTGGGAATGGCAGTGTCGTAAATATGGGTACTTCTGGGGGTGGTTTTGAGGGGATGTATGGAATGATAGGGCATCAGATGCAGGGACAACAAATGTACGGGTACAATCAGATGGGTGGAAGTGGGTCCGGTAAAGTTGGGTCGGGTTACCATGTCGGATCCGGGTCTTCAGCTCCCAGTGGGAGACCAAGGTAGCTTGATTTGCCTTGCCTTCTATTGATATAATGACGTGACATTAGCATATGTTGAAACGTCAAATACAGCATTCATGTTGATATATGTGTATATGTGAGTTTGGTCATGAATTTTAGCGTCGTCTTTAAATGTTTTTAGTGATAATTACTTGGGACTCGAAACTCTCACGGCATCTCAAACTATTGTAATTGCGTTCGATGTATAGAGGTTCAAAGTGATTGAAGGAAGTATGGAAGGTGGTTTTAGTTGACTTTGAGTGAAATTGATGGTTGGTGACATGAATTTTGGGTCTATTAATAGTTTTCGTTACACGAAATTGATGTAGGATTTGATTCAATTTGTAGTTACCGTTTCCCATTGGAATCATTGAACCGAACACCCTTTGCTACTTAACTAATAATAAACGTGTATAGGAAGAAAACCAATGTTAGAAGTTCTTTCGCATGCATTGCTTGGTTAATGTAGGTAGGATATTTATTAATAGAAAGGCGAAGAACAATGAAAAATGGTGATTGAAAAGGGAGCACACTTTAGAATTGTGATATTGGATGATTGAAAAGAAACAAGGGCACCCCTTCAACTGCTTCAAGTGATGAGACTTTAGCCCTCTTATTCCAAGATATTATCAGACTTTTTATTGATCCCTTTCTCGCTTATTTGAATTTTGGTCTTTTAGGAGGAAAAATATACCGCAAGAATTCCAACACATTTGAGGTGGACACGAAGTATATTGGAAAATCTTCTTTCCTCATTTTAGATCAAACATCTTATCCAATTAAAACCGACACATTACAAACAACCCGATTTGGGATAATTGTTCTTGTTTCGCCAATGACAAGCATACTCTATTTTACCTTGTTAAAAACCCTAACATATTACATTTAATAGAGCAGTACCAAACGAAGAATTGACCCTATTACTATAGTAATTTTTCTTAAGGGAAATATCTTTTTTTGTCAAATTGAAGGGCAGAACAGAAGCTTTTAAGGGGTAAAAAAAGTGATCTAATTGGAAAGTATTTAAAGATGGATCAAGCTACAAGGCCCAGACACCCTCCATTAGGGGGTCGTCACTTGTCGATTCGATAAAAGATTATGTAGAAAATTATGTACTACAAGAATAATCCTTTAAAAATAAGTGGAAATTACGTGTACTCAGAATTTTAATATTACGGGTGTGTTTGAGCCACATTATTTTGGAAGAATGTATTCTGAAATAATAGATTGATGGAGAATGTGTGGTTTAAAAAGAATGAAAAGTTATTGATGTGATGAAAAATATTATTTTATTGAAGAATGTGTTGTTGAAAATGAGTAGAAGAATGAAAATGAAAATTTTAATGTATATCAAACGGGGACTACATTTCAAATTTAAGAGATTATATTTTTTATTTCAAATGTCATATATTTTTACCTAAATAATAAATAAATATAATATATAATATATTTAACAAATTTAATTTCCGTATTTTTAGAAAACAAAAATGTGATATATCAAAACATGGGAGATAATATCATATATATTCATAATAACCTCCCTTAATATGTGAAATGTGAAGAATCCTTTCACGTTAAACCTCCATTTCACCCACAAAACTCTCGATCGTGATCTCCATAAACTGAATAGTGGTCTTCTCTATCTTACCCACAAAATCCATGATCTTCTTCTTCATTATTACATTGTGGTCTCGGCATACTCGTCAAACGATTTCACAATTTGTTCAAAAAATACCGGACATTGAAGATGATTTTAACAAGGAGTAATGATCCCAAAAGTCAAGCAAAGATTGGTGAGAGATCTAGAAGAAAAGCAGATAAAAGAAAAGGCATGAAATGGAATAAAGATTCGATGCTTGAAACCAGTCATAAGACTCCCCCTAAATCGTGAAATCCCAGTGTTCGAAAGGTAAATTAATCTTTATCATATTTAGTTAATTGGAAATTCATATTCAACATTTGTTGGGTATGTATGGTTTGGGTTGTCACACATTGTTAGAGCATTTCTAAGAGACTCTTTAAATATTGTGATCCTCTCTATTTTAAAGAGTCGACATTTAAAATCATACTACATAAGACTCTTTAAATTAACATTTTAATTTAAAGAGTGAGTTTGACTCTCCAAATTTGGAGAGCCAAACTCACTCTCTATAATTAAATGCGTTAAAAAAGTTTCAATTTTCAATGTAGGAAAGCAATAAAATAATCTAAATAAAAGCTAGTTAAAATAAAAGATAAAGAAAAATAATAATTATTTTTTGGGAGTAGTAAAATTAAGTGTTAAATATAAAGAGATTGTTGGAGTACTTCAAAATTTTAACTCTCTAAATTTATAAATGCTCTCCAAATGATAGAATATCCTCTTTAAAAATAGAGTCTTTTGGAGATGCTTTTAGAATTTGTAACCTCATTTTGTGAAAAATCCGATTGGAGCATATTCTGATATATATTTGTTTGAAAAGTTAACTAAATTGTTTATTTGATATAGTCAATGAGACATTCGTATTTAAGATTTGTTGGGTGTTTATGGTTTGGGTTGTTGCACATTGTTAGAATTTGTGACCTTATTTCAAAATAATTATATTCGATATATGCTGACCAGCCTTTTCTGTGTGACCTCTACATTTGTTTGAGTCGATCTCAATTTTTCGAAAATGTAGATATGTATTTTTTGAACATTTTCGTGTCTTTTGTGACCAGCCCTCTGTGTGATTTCTATTTGACTGTGACCTCATTTTTACTACTATTGTGTGATCCTTTACGTGTTTGTGACATGTCTATAATTTTATGATGAATCACGATGTTGTAATAAAGCCTATATTTGTATATAATTTGTAACCTTAGTTATATGCGACATAAGTAGTGTATGTAACAAAATAATTGCACGTGACATGCTCATCGTGTGATATGAATGCATGTGCAAGTATCAAATACTAGGGCTGTAAGGAAAAACTGTCAAATCGGAAAATCGAATTGAAACCGCATTTTAAAAACCGTCGGTTTGGTGCCACGTGGACCCGTCAACGAAATGGTTTTGAACCGAATCAAACCAAACCAAACCAGTCAAAAACGGTTTGGTTTATGTTTGAGAATTTTAATTGCGGTTTAAAACCAAACCGGATCGGTGAAAAAATATATAAAAATAAAAAAATAAAAATAATGATTTTTTTTTTAAAATTCATCGAAATGTGCAAAATTCAATAGTTTTGTCATTTGTATGTATTTTTGTCAATTTATAATTTTCTATTACATATATATTATTATTACCAAATAATCCTAATTTATGTCTAATAATCTCAAGACTAACATAATCTATCAAAAACCTTTTTCCTCTTTAGAATTCAAATTTCTACAGTTGCTTCTGAGTCTGCATTCTCAAATGGAGATCAGATACTTGATTCCTTTAGGAGTTTATTAGGTGCAAGGATGGTTGAGGCTTGTATATGCGGAAAGAATTGGTTGCAAATTAAGAATGAACTTATAGTACTGTGCCAATATTTAGATGAAGTGAAAGCATTTGATGATTCAATGAAAGTTGTGGCAAGTGCTTTATATTTTCTATTACCATATTTTTAAAGATTCTCTTATCTATCTAGTATCCAATACTATGATGATATAACAAATGCATTTGTTTGACAACAGAGACTATGAATCATGCGTGACAACAATTGGTGTTTGAGTATATGTGAGAAACTGAATTCGTAACAAAATACAACGATAAGCTTGTGTAATTGTTATGTTTAGATATTATAAACAATTGATTTATTATTATGATTGTTTATTCTCTCTATCTAATCAGTAATTTTGTTTTTCAGATATGATGATCACGAGATCTTGTTGAACATCATTATATTTTTTGGGTTTTATATTTAGTTTAGTAGACTTGTATTGTAACATTATCGTAACGTTTTAACCTAAAATGACAAACAAAAAACTATATTTTAGTTTATTGTTATTTCACTTTGATTTAGTTGGTATTTAATTTGTAGTAGATATATTTAGTTTGTTTTAGATTTATTACTAGTAAGATATAAATATATATTGAATTCAATGAATTAATATTATAAAAGTAGACAGACAAAAAAATATATGGTGAAACCGGCGGTTTAAAATCGGACCAAACCGTTAGATTTAAGTTTGAGTTTTTTTCAAACCGTTCAAAATTGTTTGGTTTAGGTTTGGATTTTTCTCAAACCGGTTTAAACGGTTTGGTTTGAAAATTTGTCAAAAACCGTAAAAATCGGACCGCTTATACCCCTATCAAATACCGAGGTAGATTTTTTATGTTTGTCATATATTGCATGAATAATAGTATATTATACCGAAAGCTATATGGTTTCCCGATAAAATTACCAACAATGCAATAAAAAACATGTCGAATTTTATATCAAAGTTCAACGACGAACAAAAACGTCTATTAGCCAATACATGTTTCTCCTATTTCATGGATTGTAATGAGATAGTTGTTCAACGTCAACTAATACATTATTTTCTACTCTAGGAGGTGAAGCAACCTCCATGACGATTCTTATTTTGAATTTTGAATTTTTCTCTTATCTTAAAAGTGAAATATCTTAAAAGTGAAATGAAACATATAATTTCTGGATTTTAAATTTTTCCCTAAAAACATTTATAAACATTCAAGTCAGCCTTCAAAAATTACTCAAATCACATTTTATTCATATATTTCGAAAAATTCACAAGTACCATTCATTTATCTACCACTAATTTATATCTATTTACAATTTAAATAATATAGCAAATCGAGAGAATTTGATACGTAAACACTAAAAATTAAATAAAACAGCACTAATTTAAATTCGTATAAAGGCACTCAGAGGGTGTGTGGTAGAGATTAAAATCAGATTAAAATTGAAAATATAGCCGTTATTGTTGACTTTTATTAGACGGGTGGGGCCCAATAACGGCCATATTTTCAATTTTAATTGAATTTTAAGCCTCAACAAACAGGCTCTCAATATATGCATGAACCAAAACCATATAAATAGGATTGGGAGAGAGCTAATTGATTTTTATGGCCAAGCTGTTTAAAATCAACACAAAACCTTGTTCAAATAGCAAAAATATAAGTACATGGAGACAATTCCTACAATCAGCTTCGATACATAAGAGAAGTGGAAAATCTATCACCTATTCAAGGATCAGTACACTGGACTGGAGGAAAAAAGGAAATTTCTACAACTTTATACATGTGTACAATCTGAAGCATTTAGTTCTAGGAAATCCTATTGAACAAAAATCTTTCGGTTAACACTGACAACAAATTACAGCTATAGCTTAACTTGGAATGTGGGGTATAAAACATGAGAATATTGAACTACAGAGTAGTGGGACCAACATAAATTAAGACGATGGAGCTGCAGAAAATGATAGGTCGGAAGGCACCCTACGCTCCACACTTTCTGTTTTCTTCTTAGGTTGTCAGGCCTGTACACCTTGGCTACAAGATTGTTCAACATTTTTATCAGCATCACCTTCATCCTCTTCGTCATCTTGTTCTTCAGCTAGTTTTGTTAGCTCGCCCTGAATCATGAGCTTTATTGATGATTTCCTCGGTGTCAGATCCACATTGAATCGCTCACCTGAAACGTTAAGAGTTTTCTCAGGATTTTAACCGGTATGAAATAATAGGAAATAACTAGAATCTTTCAAATTCCGTTGCTGCAGTAACTGAACAAATATTTCATTCCTCAACTGCAATATACATAGCAGCACAATGGCACAAAATATGTCAAATTGGTGCCATGATCATTAAAATACACCCATTCCAATTTCCAAGTAGCGTTAAAGAATCTAACATTCTACAATTCTGTCTACGCCAACCCCCCACCCTTAACAAAAAGAAATCGATAAGGTACAGGAGAGTACAAGGGGATCCTTAGCTATTGTATGGCTTAAAAGATTGTATAAACAAATATAGAGAGCTTACCGAGCTGCTTTAGAATATCAGTAAAGGTGGCCTGCAAAAAATACAGCACATATTGAATGTAAGAAGCAGAGTGAAAAGAATTGGTAACTGAAGAATTCACTTGAATAACACAAATAAATGTCATGCAAAAAAGTTGATCCCGTTTTCCACCACTTTACTCCACTGCAAAAAAAACCACATGGTCAACCACAAACAATATATAAGATTGAAGTTTAGAAGTCCAAATTTCTTTTTGATGATTTCTCTAAAAGGAAAAGCAGCACTGCTTATAAGTTCTCTAAAAGATAGCCAACACCAAGCAATATTTAAGGATGCAAATCTAAAAGTACAAGAAAGTTCAAAAGAAAATCATATCTTCCTCTCCCACTTCTCAAACCTAAACACAGAAGAGGGAAGGATGTATTGAAATCAAACCATTTCACAATGGAACAGAGAACTTCAGATCCTTACCGTATTGAAGTCCACCTCTTTGAGAATCTCACATATTGAATTCTTAAGTTCCTCGTCACTTGGCTTTACTTTGTCCTCCTTGGACTTGCCTTTACCTTTCACAACCTCTTTCCCTTCATTTAGAAAGGAAACAAGAAAGCTTTAGAAAATGGATTCTCATGAAAAGGCCCTCACAGATGGTCTGAACCATAAGCTGGTTCAGGACGTTCTGATTGTGGGATGGTGATGATTAAACTATGGAGACCAAAGAGTTCAATCAAAGGAAAATAAACTACAATTCTCACCAGTCGTCTCCTTTGATGCAGATTTCTTTAAAGTTGATGACCTCTCCTTAACTGCTTCATTTTTCTTCTTACTGGAAGACTTCTTCGCACTATCATTATCAGATTTTGAATTACTAGATGGTGATTTTGCAGGTGCTTTTTTAGGCAGAGGAGTGGCCTTCTTGGAGATTGTAACTTTCTTAGTTTTGGCTTTTTCGCCAGATCCTTTCTTTGCTGGAGACTTTGCTGAACCTTGCTTTTGCTTTCCTTTGTCCTTGTCGGGCTCGTCTTCGGATGCGCCTTCCTTCTGACTTTCACCTTGATCAGATGTCTCACTTTCTGATCTTTCAGGAACATCATTAACAATTTCCTCTTCGTGTGCTTCATCTTTCTCCTCTTCTGTTTCATCATCAAATTCAGGCATGCTCTTTTCCTCCCCACCTTTTTCAGATGCAGTCTCAGTTCTCTTTTGACTCTGAAAATACACCAGAAATAAAGATTAATATCGCAAGTAATATAGTTACACTTTCATACGTCTTCCACTATGTTAGTAGTTGTGATTTCTTTGATTGATCACTGAGCTTCCATTTACGAAGAATACATTTGTCAATGATAAGCGAGCATGCGTTTCATTTATTTATTTATTTCAGAGGAGAGAAAAGGGGGGAAGAGAGAGAATTCAAATAAGAAAGTGCACATCTAAAGCGAGAAAAATTACAAACGAAAGGGAAAATTGTAATTAAACAAAAGCCAAAATATACACAGAAAGTTTCGGATATCAAATGGAACCCCAGATAGCCTCCATTATGTATACTAGCTTCTATCCATATAAAATGGAGGTTTCACTTGGTATCATTTCCCCCTTTCTAATTTTATTCTAATCTGTCTCTGTGAAGGGACGTGCTCTGAATCCCAATTACGCTGATTTTATTCTCCCTGTAAGCATGTAAATGGAAATATCCACATGCAGTATTCCAAACTACAAAGTAAAGAGGAGAATTTAGAAGAAGTATAATTTGCTAGAACCAAATAGCACACCCTTCATCTTAAATTGAATATCTTGTCAAACTTTTGAGGACTAGACATTTCCTGTTGCATAATTTGTTATCCATTAATTAACTTACAGACCACATCCTACTTTCATTGCACGTTCTACCTCAATCGTTCCCGTTCAACAAAATAGAGCACATGCTTCAAGTCTGCAGCTCACCCCATCCAACAGGATAAACTACATTCAATCTCTACATATACACACATTAAAGTGCCGAAATAAGAGTCGAGAACTACGTGAAATTTGAACTTATTTTCTTACATGATTGAACTCACAACACCTACAGTTGATCATAATGTCCTAATTTGAGATATTAACTCCAACCTTATCGTGCTAAAAAATTTTCTGCTCCAATTAACAAGTAAGGGAATACCTTGGCAGAACCTTTTGAAGATGCATTCCATATTGATATATTGTTTTTGCTGACCATCTTTCTCTTTTTGTCCTTGCTCAACTGGTAAGTGTACAGGAGATATGTAAATATACAAAAAGCCAAGTGAAAAGGCAAAACAAGAAAGGTTGGACTTCATGTTGAACCTGTTCTTTTTCAGCATGCAACTCGATGGTTGTTGCATGAGGATCCATCAAAAAATCTATCAACTTTGCAATTATGTCTTCCTGGATGCAGGATGAACGATAAAATTGAATTTTAATCTTGGAGACGAAGGAATGCAAGAGAGATGTGGTACATCTCTTGACTACATAAATTGACATCACTAGTCAACGTACTGTTAAAAATTATCTAGAACGCACGTGAGCTAGTGTATCCCATAACAATAAAGCATAGATCAAGAAAAGCACAATAAGTGGAGAGGTGGAGCCATTGAAAAACGTAAGAAATGTAAAATTTCCAGGTTAATGTGAAGCAGAGAGATCTACATACCTTCCTTGTAGTAGACTTGGAAATTGGTATATCAAGAACATCACAGACTTCCACCAATTTCTCTTTGACGCACTTGTCAAGTTTTTCTTTTAGTTTCCTTATTTGCTTTTCCTAACACATGCACATTGAAAATGCTGAGCTATTTTTCGAAGAAGTTCTAAATAGATCTTGTACGATCACCGGATTACTTAATATAAGTCTCTTCTTTACCTCATCATCATGCCACACAAATCCAGAAAATCTAGATATGTTGTTCTTGACTTCAGCTGCCTGTAGAATTTGATAGAAGTATGAGTCAACTATCAGAAGTTATCAACAAAGGCATGAAATGGACCCCAACTACAACATATCAACATCTTATAGCTGCAGAAAAGCACATTAGGAGCACCAAATTTACTTTAAATACCGAAGTAAATTGGCAGGAATCTGGGAAAGGTGGGTGAACATTGTTGCTAACAGTTTGTTTAAGCCAACTCAAGGTTATATAACTCAACTTGGATATCAACATTATACAAAATTAATAAAAATAATAATTAAATAAAAAAGAGATAATGGTCCAAAAATTAAGTACTTAAGCCACCAAATGTTTGCAAGTGAAACTAATTGTAACTTGTTTACTTTGACAATGGTACCGTAGTATTCAAAATGCATTCAAGCATTAGAAGAAACAAATATGCTAAATAATTTCAAACTACAAAATGTTTCAGATGCATGAGAGACAGGAGATATTTTATAAAACTTAAGGAAATGAAATTTCCAGCCATTTTCAAGGTGATCCAAGCATCAATCTGACAGGAACGCTGCATCTAACAAAGAAAAATAATGCTAGATCCAAATGAGCCATGGAGGAACAACAGAATATTAACTATGGACTCAAAACATTACCTTTCCCCTTCTTCCAAAAAGAATTGTATGCAGCAATTTGAAAGTTTCTTCACTCTTCCTTCTTGACAACTTGTATGCCACTGAAACAAAAAATGTGGTTTAGAAAACAACAGAAAGTTTGTTAGTACAGCTGCGTAACTGAAAAATGAGCAAAAGTAAAATAAATGAAGATTTTCTCGGAATTTGGTTAAACTGCATTTCAAGCAGTTCAAATGAATTTTCAGCAAGTACAATGTGTCAAAAAACTTACAAGGATAACATGCATTTAGTAAAGATGGAACAGAAGAAACATAATACTCAAATTTGAATAAAATCACGCACGGGATTGACGGGGAGAAACAACTCAACTACCACCTTAGCTTTGATTATAGAAGAGGCATGGGTTGGGGGAAGGTATTCTCATTATGTTCAGGAGAGTCATATCCTAACAAGGGCATAATTTTAAGTAAGCAAATTTATCAAAGAATATCCACATCATAACTTTTGTTGTTACAGAGGTGGCTCTCATTAGATTGATAGCCAATGACCAAAAAGCCCCATTATATTATTTTACTGAATGAGGAAAAGCTCGTAGTAGTGAAAACTGCTGTTTTGGCATTGAACGACTGAATTTAAACAAGAGGGAGACTTGTTTCCCCTAGCATGCAAGACCCAACCCATCACACAAAAAAGTGGAATATGGCGGCCTTTTTTTCTTATGGCGGCCTTTTTTTCTTTTTTTCTTTTTCCTTCTGTTGACTTGATACATTAACCCCCCACCTCACTCCCAATTCCCAAATCTCAAAAAGGAAGAGGAATAAAAAAACCTTGTCCTCCAAGCAGTGGCATTCAAATCCATTATCACGTCCCCTCCTTCCTCTGTTTAGCATAAACACATCTTGGCTGACTCTTGACAAAAACAAGGAACAAATAACCAACACTCATTGGACCTGCCCATTTTCTGGCGAGCTTGGATAATCTATCCAGAACCCCATCGACCAAATATGAGGCAGTCCATTAAGAGGAAATGACTAGAACAAATGCAATAGATACTGAGGGAAGAGTTCCCACATTTTTTAAGAAGATTTATAGACTATCTTCGACTAGTTATGGAATTGGTCTATCCATATAGTAGCTCATTGATTTGATGAGCTAGAGATGCATAGGAAATAGGATGGTAAATGATCCTCCCCAAGTATCGGTGTTTTATTTGATAAAGAAAAGCTCCTAAAAAAAACCATGAAATCTGACACAACACACATGATGGAGAAACATAAGATAGGTTGATTAATGTGCTATGCAGTGGGTATTCAGCATTGCTTAGGGGGACTTGCGAACTTTCTTCTCCTACGGTTGGTGATTCGGTCATATTATCTACACAATCAAGTCCACTACTTGGTGACTCACCAGAATTCAAGGAAAATATACAAGATGTCATAATTTTACCAAGCATCAAAATAAATCTTTATAGACCGTCAATTTCTATTTCCCCCCATAAACAATCTTGGACGATGCCCTAAAACTTACTTCTCCCATCATACAGGTTTACTAAGTAGTGTAATTGAAAAAGTGATGATGCCATAACAAAATCATAAGAATGAAACTCTTGACAATTGTAACATGCCAAGACTTAAGTTGATGCCTATGCATGAATGAAGCGGCGGCATCAAAATACTTAAAAAGTGTACCATTAGGAATATCTTTCAGTGCAGTGCCACGACCCTGCAAATGAATACTGATATGTCACAAAGCGATCTTCAGAGAAAAAGTCAATCAACTTCATCAATGCATTGCAGCAGTATATTTAATATTTTGAAGGTATGGGAACGAGAAAAAGTAAAAAGTCAGAAGACACACCTTTTCAAGTCGAAATTCCTTGGAAGTGTCTTTCTCAATAGTGGTGACCAACCTTTCTACAGATTTCCGTTCACGTACAGGACGTTGAATTGCAGGAGCTGTACGGCCTGTCGGCTCTTTTCTCTCCTTAGGGGTTTTAGGCTCTTTTGGTTTTTTCTCTGTTGGGGTTTTCATATCATTTTCTTTATTCTCTTCAGCTATATTCATCATACTTGTCTCTTTTTTTGAAGCACTACTTTTTGTTCTGGGACGCTTCTTCGAGCCTTTTTTCTCTTTATTATGTCCCAGTTTTTCTTCCTCTTTTGCTCCACCAACCCCCTCTTCAACCTTACCCTCCATCTCCTCCTCAGGGGTCTTCCCAGAGCCATCTTCCATTGCCTCATTCTTGGTTGCTTCCTTTCCCGTATCACCTGTAGTTTCATGCTCTTCCTCTCCCATGCCTTCATTTTCTTCTATTTTGCTTCCACCTGATAAATTTTCCTCCTCCGCTTCTTTTTCTTCAGTTCCCTTGCTTTCTTTGATCTCCTTTTTATCTTCAACTATTTCTGTCCCTCCATATTGCTCCTCATTCTTCTCCATCACAGCCTCAATCTTTTCCACCCTCTCACCTTTCACGTCTGATGCCTCTCCTTCACCCATAAACCTCGTTCCAAAACCTTTCCCTTAAAACAAAACTATGCATTAAGAAAATAAACATTATGTAGAAAATTATTTACGTGTAGCTTGGTCCAAAATTATTTTGGCAAACCAAAACTATAAACCAATCTAAGGCATCGAATGTATTAGAAGCATTAAGAAACCAAAAAGCACCTAAATACATAAAATGTCCAAATAATCTACGATTAAAAGAGGATAAAAAGTATGATCTATAGATTTTAAAAAATTAGAACTTGAACAATTATACCTATGCGTAAGTGTGTTTATGCTTGGGTAAGTACATGTGTGTGTGGGCATGTATGTCTGTATATGTTATCGATTGAATTCTACGACATGCCCAAAAAACCAAACAGTATCTCACCGCAGTTGTTAGCTCAATATAACTTCCAAAAATATTAAAGATTTTCCACAAGCAGCAGCAAAACAAGTAAAAAAAACAATTCCGAAAATTCACAGAACCCTAACCACGAAAGACCCGAATTTTCATCCTCAAATTTACAAAATGAAATAATAACACACGCATTTAAGTGCCAGAAATACAGAATTCAAGTGAAACGAGAAACTTACACAAATGTAGGCTAGGTTTCAAATTCCAGATACGGGAGAGCTCCAATCACAGCTCACTCTATTTCTGTCAACAGTTTCACACTTTGAACCAGAATATCACAATCTCGGGTGGGTTTTTATATAGCGGACTTCAAATCCGGATTCCAAGTCGAGTTAACTCATGCGGGCGGAGAGGTTGGCGGAGACAGCTGGTGTAATTCTGAGGGGAACTGCATTGACGGCTGAAGTGCAATTTGGGATGGACGCCTTGATTCAACGGTTGAGATTACATATTCTTTTAGAACGTGATTTTATAGAATAGTACAGTTAGCGTTGACTTTTGATGATTGTTCACTTACCTTTGTCCCTAGTTTTTTTTTTTTTTTTTTTGAGTAGTGCTACTCATTTAGGGAATTATATCCCAACTAAAAAATAGATACACGTGGCAATGTATATTCTCTTAATAAAAAGTCACAATTATCCTTCCTTTATACTTTAGTTTAAATCAAGGTTTTTTATTCCTAATATAGAATTAGTTTGGTTTATCTCTCCTAATAAATGAAAAAGCCAATTATGCTCGTATTTATCTATATATTTTTTATCAAAACAATCTTTTAGTATTGTAATCTTATTTTCTAGTTCATTAATTTCTCTATTAATTATAACAATATTTTCTGTTAAAGACATGTATATCTCTATTAATTTTCAGAAAATAATCTAGCACATTATAATATGGTTTAATTTTTTCTCTTTCTCTTTCACAGTTAATTTCTAATTTTTGAATACAATTAACTAAAACATAATAAATAGCAGGAGTGCAAATATTAATACGAGTAATTAACATAAATAAGAAAGATCTTACAGTAATGAAGCTGAAGGTAAATGCAGAATAATATCAATGAGATTTCCCTCGAGCTTGCTCCCATATGTTTGTATACTCAGATATAAGTGATCGGTGTTATTTGAATTTAAGAAAGTAGGTTATGGTCCAACACGACTTCCGCACTCTTATTGGTTTTATCTCTGACTCTTTTGCATATCTCACAATGGATCACACGGAATCACAGCTTTTCTTTTAACTCCTAGTTAAAACATCACCTTGAATGGTAACAGGGTTCTCATGGCTTTCTCTAACAACGCCTAAAACGCCTACATATGGCAACACGGCAACAAGATACTTGCACTAACCCTCAAGTAAGATAAGAACTTTTGAGAATATAATAAGGATAAGAAAACAGTGTTTTCACACAACTTTGATTTCATAAACACATCACACTAATATTTCTTATAAAAGAGTATACATACATATCTTGACTCACTCTTGGTACTCTCTCTAAAGAGTTTAGAACTCCATAAAGATTACCTTATTACAAGCTTCAAATGAAAGAGAGAAACTGAAAATGGTTACAAGATTTGAAAACTAGAGAGAAATAAGTTTTTTGCTTAAGGATGAGATGCCTTCTTCTGAGAATTAGTCTTCCTCTTATAGACTCGAAAAAGCTCTATGTCTGTCCTTCATTATTGTTGTGTTACTGTGTAAGATAATGGGAATCTTACTGAGGCCTAAAGTTGTTTATCTTAACATGGAAAATAATGTGAGTGAAACCCCACAGTTTTTCTTTATCAAAATGACTTTGATAAAGTAGTGATAAAGACGGTCCATTACTTTTCCATATGAGACTCAAACCACTCATCCGGAAATTCCTCTGGATCTAGTGAGATTGGTGAGCCATCTTGTTCATTGCTATAGCATTCACACTCATGGTTTGGATAACGCCAAAACTGTTTACACAGCTCATTTTTTGTCTTCTGTGCTCCACTAGCGTCTCCTCCAAAAATATGATCACACCACGTATCAAGATAGTGCCAATCTTTTTGCTTAGTGGGTGCCACAGCCTTGCTGTAAATCAAGTGGTCTTGTGACTCATACACCCAATTTTTTTGATTTTCTTCAATAATTTTCTGGAGATGCTCAAACTGTTCTTTATATCCTTTTGCTCTACGAAAAGCTGTCATATTGATGACATCTTCTGGTGTAGTTTCGTGGATTTCACTCTTCTCAGGCTGGAGATGCTTGGAAGTAGTGGCAATCCTTATGACATGGCTAACTGGCAGCAGCTTATCTTCTTCATTATCACATTCGGGACTAGCAGAGAAAAATCTAATGTATATGTTCTTATGTTTAAGAACTTGACAATATCTTTCAATAGCTCGGACTACCTCTTTTGGTAGCATCGAAATTTCCTTTAAAGATTCTGATGGGTAAATAAAAATTATATTTCCCATTTCAAATAGAGTACGAACCCAATAAGCTGTGGCTCCTGGATATAAATTCACTTTGTTATAGGTTCAATATGTTAATGTTTTCATCCAACCTCCAATACTGGTAAACCAGCAACATGCTAGATTGAACAGTACATATGCTAAAATAAAATCATTTTTACTTTTGATATCCATAACACTGGGAGTGTTACAGACCTTGATGATATTTGAGCGATCTAGCTCTGGTATAGAGATACTTTCCTTTGTTAATTTTTTCTCCTGTGAGGGAGACAAGGTAGTATTCTTTTGGACTGATAGTTTATGAAGCTTTAATGCTTCTTGTTCAATATTAGCACTGAGGCCTTCAGATTTATTGGCACTAGAGCCTTCAAATAATATAGCCTCATTGGCTTTCTCAGATATCGGCTTGACAGCAGCCATTTCTATTAGTGTAATCTTGGACTCCATAGCAGCAATCTTCATATTCATTTCGAACTTCAATGTCTCTAATTCTTTCCTGATTTGCTCCATTCCTGGTTAAAAAATCTGGAATAAAATTGTCTTTCCCTTTAATATGGACAATATCAAATTTAAATGGTGCAAACCACATTTGCATTCTAATAAGTGGTCTTTCAGCTGCACTTGTTCCAAGTTTATTTGTTAATAATGATTTTACCTGAGTATTATTTGTTCTAATAAGAAATTTCTTAGGTAGCAAATAAGGTTCAAATTTTGTTACTCATTTCTTAACGGCTAAACATCTTTACGATTGATATCATACCTTGTCTCGGCATCTTTGAATGTACCTAAAGTATAAGCAACAAGCTCTTCTGGGCATTTACATAATGAATTACAAAGAAATTCTTTATGATTTTCTTTTCTTTTTAGAATTGCTCCCAAATGTAATAAGGATGCGTCAGTTTCTAAAATAAAGAAATCATCATCATTTGGAATATTTAATTCTGGTAAATTTTCACATATTCTTTTAATTTTATTTACCATTTCTATATCTTCTTGTGTCAATTCCTATTCGACTCCTTTCTTGAGTTTTTTGGCAAAGTGGACTTTGTATTTTGCATAGTTTTTAATAAATTTCTCAGAATAATTTAATAATCCAATAAAGTTTTGTAACTCTTTTTTATCTCTAATTTCTTCTGAAAAATCGATAATCTTTTTTCCAATATGAGGTTGTTGAAGTATTTTTTCTTCAGTAAAAATATATCCTAAAAATTCAATTTCAGTTTTAGTTATTTCTGCTTTTCTTTCTGATAAAGTTAATCCATATTTTCTAGCAATATAGTTGAATTTCTTAAGATGTTCTATATGTTCTTTTAAATTTTTACTATGAATAAGGATATCATCTACATAAACAATGCAGAAGTTCTTTATTGGTCTAATAATTTTATCCATTCTCCATTTAAATATTGCTGGTGTATTCATTAATCCAAATGGCATAACATTCTATTCAAATTGTCCTAATGGATTAGGGGCAGTAAAACTAGTTAAAGGTTTTGATGCTTCATCTAGTTTTATTTGCCAATATCCAGATTTACAATCAAATTTAGAGTATATTTTACTTCCTTGTATTTGTTTTATTAACAATTCTTTTATTGGTAATTTATAACTATTTGGTACAGTTTTAGAGTTTAAATCTCTATAATCAATTACCATTCTAGCTTTTCCTCTTTTAATTTCACTATGGTTTCTAACCATAAATGCTGGACTATTATATGGACTGATTGATTCTTTTATAACTCCTAATTGTAAGAGTTCTTTAATTTGTACTTCAAATTCTCTTTTATCTTCTTCGCTATAAGGAAATTGTTTTCCTGATATTTTTGCATCTAGGTCTTTTAATTCAATGGTTGTCATAGGTTTATCTTTATCCCATTTAGCTAAGGGATGTTCATGATAACATTCTTTTAGTTCTAATTTAATACTTTCTAATTCTTCTTCTAAATTGCTAATTCATAATACTGATTTTTTTTGTTTTTGATTAATTTCTGTATAACATCCACCACGATTACCTGCAGACCTCTGATGTCTGGGTTTATGATGAATTTGTTGATGTGCAATTCCAATGACTTTATAGATTTTTGGTGTTGTAATTTTATGATTACAAGGTGTTGTAAATTCAAAACTATCTTTATATTGTGTAAAAGGGCTATATGTGTAGATAAAATTCTCTCCTAAAAGGATATCACATCCGATTTTATCTGTTGCATATATTCGAGGTATAAAACATTCTCTATTTCCTATAATTATAGGAACATTTTCTACAAAGTCTCTATAGATTTCTACAATATCACTGGCCGTTTGTCCATAAGCTGTCTTCTTATAGTCTCTTTTATAGTAATGATCTGGGAACACATATCTTTCCATATGCAAATACCTGATCCAGTATCAAGTATAACATGAAATTTTATCATACAGTAATCTAGTAAATTGGGAGTTATCTCAATATATGGACTAAGTAAGCTAGTTTTGATTGATCTAATTCCTTGTATAACATAAGCCGGTAAAGGTGGTTCAATTGATATACAAGAATCTCTTTTTAATTTTAATTCTTTTAATTTTGATTCAATTTGTTTATATAAGATTTTTGGTCCTATTTTAATATTATCGTTAACAATTTCTAAATTGGATTCGATATTTATTATATGAGTTAAAACATCTTGATTTATAATATCCATTTTTTCTAAAGGTTGAGCATAATTATCATATTATTCTAAAAATTGATTTATTATAACGTCTTCTTCTTCATGTTCGGAAAATTCATCTACTAAAATTGTAATCCTTTATTTTTTATTTCAGATAATTGTTGAGAACTATTTATTTGTTGTATTTCTTCACTTAGAGTTTTATATTTAGTACTTAAATTTATCGCTAAATCTTGTAATTTAAGTCGATTAGTATTAGTTAAAATATTAATATTTTGTAATTCCTCTAAAATTATTTTATCTTTTCTATTCATTTTAAAATGTATTATATAAGTTCTAAAAAATTTCTTCAGTTTCGTTACTAGGTTCTGATACCAATTATGGGGTTAAAAGCGAAAAAATGGTTAAAATGGCAAAATAAAGATAAAATGGCGAAATAAGGGTATAATAGTAATTTCACCTTAATTTTTAATTACCTGTTTTTGAGTAGGTTTGGTACCTATCTGGACATATAGAATTTTTCTTTTTTTTTCCCGCAAATTCATTTCTGATTAAACATTCTTGTAATAAAATATTTTAATGTAATTTTTTTCTTACATTTAAATACATATTTTTCAAAAATTCATTTTCCCCCAAAAAATGCTCATTATAATGATTATCAAACAAAGGCTTAGTCCCTTTTGAGCCTTAATTTTTAAAATTTACTTTCGTTCATATTCATTTTTATCTATACATTCTTTAAAATAATTTTATATGTAAATTCAAAATATTTCTCTACTTTTTAATAATATATTTTTCAAAAAAAAAAAAATTCCTTTTACAAAATCTCCTCAAAAAATAAGGTTCAAACATGGACTTAATTTATTAAGCTCTTGTTTGGTAGGAATTAAAATTTAAGTCAAAATAGACAATTAATCTTAAATTCATATTTTTATAAGATTCAAAACTTTTTAACCATGCATTTTATTAAATTTTGCTAAAAACTAATTTTAATCATCACCAAACTGGGACGGAGCTCCGTCTGATAAAGCTTTTTGGAATTATAAGTAGGTTAGTTTCATGAAATGTGGTTAAAAATGAATAAAAATCATGGATTCAAAGATATGTAAGGTTAATAATAAAGTCTGACCACATATAATCTCAAAAAATAAAAGAAAAATAATGTCAAAGAAGACGATAATGAAATGCTTAAAAAAAAAAAAAAAGTTCTATTATGGCCATATTTCAAAATGAAACTTTTCCATGAAACTTGAATTTAAATTTCATTTCCCACCAATTGGTTTGTTTGATAGCCATAATTTTCTTGGCAATTATTTTTCCACTTTATCCCCACATGTGCACATTTTCTACCTTTTTGATGAATTTGGTTTCCCATCATTTTGGTGGGAAATAGAATTCCATTTTATTTTTTTTCAATTGGAACAAATTTTATAACTAATTGTTAAAAAAAAATCATTTTAATGGATAATTTTTATATAAAATAAAGTCAAACGAACACTAAATTTTGATGAAAAAATGATTTTCTTGGAAATATATATATTTTTTTTACTTTTTGGTAATGGAAACAAATTTTATAACCAATTGTGAAAAAAATGATCACTTTAATGGACAATTTTCATGTAAAACAAAGCTAAACGAACACAAAAAGATCAAATTTTTAAAAATTTTCGAGTGAAAAATTATTCAAACACACTTAGGGTCCGTTTGATTGCAAATTTGCAATGTGGAAAATGGGTGGAAAGAAAATGTTTTACAGAGAATTAATTTTCTTAGAAAATATTTTACTAGGAATTAATTTTCTTAGAAAACGACGATTTCCTTGAACACCAATATATGACTTTCCAAGTATCCACCTTCCGTCAAGCGATAGTAAAACAAACGTTGCTTCAAATGTAACTTACTTGTCAAGCTCTTTGTCATACAAAGCTACTCCAACTTCAACCACAATGCATCGACACTTTTCTCCTTTACCACGTCCTGAAGAATTTCATTAGAAAGATGAAGATGTATCTGAGATAGGGCTTTCCGATTCTTCCATCGTTTCTCTTTCGCAGGCATTTTATCAATCCCCCACAAAGCATCATCAAGATCCAATTGAGCAAGAACCGCTCACATCTTGATTTGCCACAATGAAAATCTACTGTTGTGTTCCAAAAACGAAATTTCAAATTTTAAATTTCAAAGTTGTCATCCCCGAACAATCGACATTATTCCAACTTTGCTTCAATAATTAATTTGGACCTCCCAAGAAATCACCAAAACTCTCGGCTCTGATACCATTTGTTATGAATCAACCCCAATATCAAGAATGTTTTGATATCAATTGTTGAGAAACCGGCCCAAATAATTAAAGAAGAAAAATATAGACAATATAAAATTTAATGGATCACACAACAATCAAGAAAATTGTGGAAGATGAGAATTCATTATACCAAGAAACAATCAATTATCTTACAAGATTTGATCATCTTAAACTAATCTAAACAATTCTCTCTTGTTTCTAATATATATACAAAGATCTAATTGTTATAATCTCTCTTTTTTCTTTCTTTTATGAGTCACTTTTGTGTCTATACCTTGTGGAATATTTATAAAAATCAAAACTTGAAGTGTGTAGAAGTCTCAAAAATCCAGATAGAACAAGAAAACTACCGAAACACGTTTTCGGGCCCAGTTCGGCACCTGGGCGTCGGGCGTTGTGCCCCAATTCTTGTTATTGGTACCTTGACGCCCGTCTCTCGGGTTTAATGCTCCAAAACACGTCTTTAGCCATTCAAGAGTCTTCTTTCAAGTCAAACTCCTAATTGTCATTAAAATTTGATTTTCACAACTTAGAACTCTACAAACCCAAATACTTTAAACTTTCTTCAATCATCCAACCACCAAAAAACACTATAATATTTGATTCTCAATCAAACCATACTTCTAAACCAAGATTAAACAAACTTCTTTCATGCAACAAACTTCTAAATTACATATAATTTTTGTCACAAAACCTAACAGCTCTAATGGTACTTTCGTAGAAAATGGGAAAAATAGAATGTTGCTTTTAGAGTCAAAACAAAGATTTTTAGTCACTGTTTGGGAGAGATTTTTAGAAATTCATTTTTTTCTCAAAATAATTTACTATACATGAGAAATCCATAATTTTCTTCACTTGAAAAACCTCTCCCAAACAAACCTCAAGTGTTTTGATATAAACTTATACCACTAGAAAAGCATTCACAAGGCAATCACAATTCACAACATATGTTTATACATGGAAATTCTACTTATAAACTTGCAAAGGAAATGGGATATGGCTCCAATGAAATGAAGGCGTATTACAGTATTTTTTCCAGCACAAACATTCATAATTCTTCTGGGAAAACCATTTTTTCCACTCCTCTGTAAAATAAAAATAAAAAAACAACCCTTCGAAAAAGAAAAATAATGCAAGATCAACATAACAGTTCTGTCAAGTTCTTGTTCATCTACTTGAGTAGTCTCAAATTTTTAAAGTAAATTCCACTATAAATAATCATCGAGTTTAGAAGGAGATTCATTTATCAACAAACTTGTTGAAGCCACAAGGCACATGTGAAATTTACATATTAAAGTATACAAAATCAGCAGATTTACCTCTAGGTTTGAGCTGATTGTGCAAGCTTTAAGTCACAGCCTGACAAAGTTCCAGATTGATCAAAATCAAGGTTTTCAAACTCATCCATAAAAAGCAAAATATCTTCTTGGTTAATTTTTCCCATCTCTTTTAGCTTATATAAGACAAATTCAGCAGCCCTGTTAGCAAAGCAAAATAAGAAAAGAATTTCTTAGGGTAAAACTATTCAACTGAAAGCATAAAAACCAGAATGTAAAGTAAGTATAGGAGAGAAAAGAAAAGGGAGCTGTAAATCACTGACCCTACAATCCCATCCCCTTCGAGATCAGCTGCCTCTAAATCCACATTTGTAGTTCTCCTGGTAAGAACCCACTTTACCAAATCCTTCTGTCTGCTTTCTGTGTTAAGTTCGGCAATATAACAAAAGAACTGAGCCAAACAAAGAGTACTCGTCAAAATCCAAAATATAGCGAAAACACGTCCTGCCTTGGTCGAGAAGCTCTTATCTCCATATCCTAAGGTTGTGATGGTGGAGCAGACGCAATAAAAGGCATCAACAATATCCAATTTCTCAACTTTAGAAAGGAAGGCTGTCCCAACTATAATGAGCACTATAAGAAGAGCCATCATTGTAAAACATTTGTACCGTACTTTGTTAGTTTCAATCTCCTTAAGAATTTCAGATGGACCAAGTGTCTGGTGCATATGCAGAGCCTTGATAAGAAGAATTTCCTGCTTCTCTGCTATGTAGTCTGCGCCTTTGCTAAGCATTAGACCAACTACAGCCATCCCTGAGAACACAAAAGCGCAGGCTAGCAGTTTTGAGGTGACACTGTTGGGTACAAGGTCTCCATATCCAACAGTAGTCATTGTGACAATGCAAAAGTAAACAGCATCGAGGATTACATTTACTTTCTCTCCTTTGATCTGCTTCATAACAAAGGAAAAGCAAATAGTACCAACAGCCAAGTAGAATGTTAAGAAAATGGCTACTCTTTTGAAACTGGGATGTAGCTTATCCAAAAAGAATTCAGAACGAGGAAGCGTCGTATCCTCATTTTTGCCATCCAGTTCACGAGGAACTAATTCAGCCAATGGAGCACTTCTACACCGGCGAATTCTTTTTCTCTTTGAAACAGCTTTTTGATTTCTTTGAGATGTAGGACTTAGCAGTCCTGTTAATAAGGAATTTTCACCAAGATTTGCCATTCCTACAGGTGGCAAATTGCGTAGGAAATTTCTGTATAGCAAGAGAAGCTCATATGAGTCTAATTCCAAATATAGATCAAGCTTATAACATCAAACATGATTGTCTATATGAGTTTCCGGATGTTTTAAAGTTTCCGAATATGAAAAATAAGACTTTCAGTTTTAACGAATTATTAGAGTATAATACAGCAGAATCACGGGGTCATCGACTTCTAAAATTCACAGAGAATAAATTGCATTGATCCAAATCTCATTTGTTTTGCTCCACTGAGTCCCTTGTAGTAAATTGTAAAAGTCAAACTTAATATTTTCAAATCTATTGAATTCTAAGTTTCTAACTTATTTATGGTCATGATCTTCGTTCGAACAGAAGGAATCTGTCCATGAACATCACTAAAAATTTATATACAGGGTCGTGAAGCGAGAGAGGAGGAAACAGATAGGCTGTCCAAAAATTGCTGAAGAAAATACTCTGATCTATTACAATTGTACTTAATTTCAGCAACTTAAAGTTAACATGATTCGCAACTTACGTTCTGAATTATTATAACATATGAACAGAAAAGATCAACGTTATAAATGGACAAGTGAACAAATCAAAATTCAGAAGTTCACTAATAAATCAGACAAAAACGGTGAAGTAAAACTAAAACAAAAGGACAAAAATCTAGAGTGAGTTCCTCTTAATTACTGCCAGTGCAACTCAGTAATACTACTGTTAAAGATGAAAAGAAGATCTTGCACGAGTAAGAAAATAAAAAGTAAGGGTAAAATTACCAGAAATTTGACTTGCACAAGAGCAAAATATGCTGTGGATTAATCCCCTTCAGGAGTGCATCTCGTTTGAAAGCTTACTGCAAATGGGCAGAAGGTGTTTGATATAAGTTTTGCTTACGAAGCAAAATCAACAGAATTGCAACAGATCCCCTATTATTCTATGAACCATGCTACAATGTTGGGCACCTTTTTGTCAACCAGCTTGGACAAAATAGCATTACCCTAATTCTATTTGTTTGCAAAAGTGTTTGGACAAAATGATTTGGCAAGATTTACATCATTGATTTCAAAAATTGTTTTTTTAATCATTGATCAAGATATTGTCTATACATATTTTGTAAATCAATTTTGTAACATAACTTTGTACAAGTAGAATGCCTCATTGATCAATCACACATGTGGGTCCCGTAGATTTTTTTTAATTCACGATGGGACCCACCCCATGAGAGTATTCACAAATGGACTAGTTCGTTTGATATTTTGCTTTGGATCAAAATAAAAAATAGTATTTATGCACAAATGGTCGATTGTAAATTAATGCATAACTATTGGAGAGAGACAATAAACGGGTGTCGTTGATTAGACATGCAGAGGGGTCATTTTCAATTGTTGTTAAATTAGGAAAATAAAATTCATATTCAATTCATTTAGCCCTTGTCTGCTTCCGCTTAAAATCAGGAAAAATAGGATTTTTTGACACTTAAATTCAAAAATGTGGGGCACATCATCTCCTAAATTGGTCAAAACCTGCGGCTCTAATGTTCTGAATTTTGATTTCTAGCCCGCCCAAACAGGGTCTTAGTTAACGGATCATCGAATTCGAATCTTGATCTGGTTATTAGATTAAATTCCTAAATTCATTTCCCATTAATTTCATTGAATTCGAATCAAAATTCAATCAATTTACAACCCTATGACATCTATATGGATAACAACAACGTATCGAGGCTTAAGATGCATGAGCTCGACTCGTGTCTACAAACTAAGCTCAATTTGACTTTTTGGTTCGTGGATTGAGTTTAACTGTCCACAAATTGCTCGTGTTTATATAAACACATTAATAAAAGAGTAATGCCTTCATAGGGCCCTTAACGCAGGGCATTACTCTTAATAAAATAAGTTCAAAAAGTCGCCTATGAAATAATTGGTTTACAAGAAGCTTTTAGGGGGGTCAAAGATGCACTAATCGTCTGATGAATGGTATATTGGGAGTGAATCTTTTCTTTTACATAATTAATGACGCTCTTTGATGCGCAGTAACGATGTAGGTGTTGAGTCCGTGAGTGGGTCGACCCGTTTGACACCCTTGATAAAAATTCAAAGAAAAGCTTTCACATCTAGCAAGGAAAGTACAATATATAATAGAAAATATAATGTTCACGTGGTCTCATCTCGATTTTAACAACCATGTGTAGTGAAGGATATCTTATTTTTCATCAAAATCGCAGCTTGGAGAAGATTCCCAAGATCAATTGTCCCGTGCCCACTTTGAGCTCTTGGTTTAGTTCCTCGAGATAAAAAAAGAAAAATGTTTTACTACATTAGGAGCCTGTTTGGGAGCAATTAAAATTGAAAATATAGCCGTTATTGGGTCCCACCCGTCTAATAAAAGTCAACAATAACAACTAGTTTTTCAATTTTAATCTGATTTTAATCTCTACCAAACAGGCTCTAGATTGTAAAAATTTTAAAATTAACTAGGAATATAGGATTTATTAAAGTCCTTGGTTGTCTCCCACTCTTCCAAAATTATTTTTTTCCTCTCATTTTCAACTACATATTCATACAATAAAATATTATACACGTAAATCCAAAAATTATTCCATAATTTTTACACATTTTCAAAAAATCACTATTTAAAACAATATTTAAAAAAAAAAAAAGGAAGGCTACCAAACAAGGGCTAAATTATACAAAATTCATAGAATACAACAATTTACTTACTCTACAAGTCCTTGTTTGAACTTCATTTTCCTTGAACTCATCATTAATCACACTTTCTTTCAATAAAATAATGTCCTATGATGACTTATTTTGCACATTTGATAAAGTTTTAAGATTTTATAGTGGACGTCCCAAGCAAGGTTTAGGGTAAATCATAAATCGTAATTGATAGGATGGTCGAAACTACAACATTAATGGCTAAAATTCGAGAGTAGATACAAATTGAAATTATACACACGATTATCCACTATTATCAATCAAATAGTATTTCATGCATAATATGCCCTCGTTTGACACCCGTTAATTTTTCATTCTCATTTTTTGGGGGGTGTATTCAATTGAGACCTTTAAAAACTTTTAGAGACTTTTTTAAGTGTGTGACTTTTGTGGATTTTGTGGACTTTCAAGTGATTTCTATAGATTTGGTAATAATTAATAAAAGTCTTTCATAAATTTCTGTAGAATTCATTAAAAACTTTTAGCGACTTTGAAAGACTTTTATATTTTAAAATAAAATATTAAACATATATAATGTAATATTTTAAACAATTTTTTATATGTCCAAATCATTTATAACTCTTATAATTGAAAATGAAAAGCAATAAATCAAATTTCTCGTGTAAAATAATAATAAAAAAAAATTTCAAGTCACATGAAACGAATTAACAAATAATCAAAATACCAAGGCAAATTAAGATTAACGAAAGTTATACTACTAGGTAAACGTCTTATAAACTCTGTTAATGATTTGGAATTTGCATCTGAATTATCTTAGTGAAGAGAAGCCGGACATGAAAATCAATTATATTCAACAATTTCGGTTCAATGGCCCTATAAATTCAGCCGCATCTGTCATGACAAATGTTATCTTTTTTCCTTTTCAGCTACATCCCATCTCTATTTCCTATATTTTCTTGTGCTCAACAAAATTTTTAAATTATAATTATATCTGCAAAACACAATTGCTTTACATTACGATATGTATATGAAACAACGCTGGACAAGATTGCTAAAGTAACTGGGATTATCAAGTTTGATTTGCACGAGGAACCAGAGACTGGAAAAGAAAATCTCGGAGGAGGAAATGTTGAAGGTATCTTTGATCTGGGATCGTCCCGATTTGGTTCAGAAGCTGCCTTTGTTCCCCAGCATCCTGGTACCACATCCAAAGAAGACGATGGCTGCTTGATTTTATTTTTTTTAAGTCACATAAAATGGATTAACAAATAAAACTCAAGGCAAAGATAAATTTTACCTGATCAAAGAGAAGGAGAAAATCTTAGAATGTGAAAGAGAAGAAAAGTGTCGGCTCTTGACAAATTTCACGGTAGAACGAAAGATTTGTTTTGAAATTTTCTATTCTTAATTTCTACCAAAAAATCTCAAGAAATCTAGTAAATTATAAAGTCTCTAAAAGTCCTTATTAATTGAATACCTCGTAACTTATGGAGATTTTTAAAAAGTTTCAATTGAATACCTCGAGACTTTGAGACTTTTTAAAAGTCTCTATTGAATACGCCTAAACTTTTAGAGAATCTTTAAAAATCTCAATTGAATACATCTAAACTTTTTAATTCTCCAAAAGTATTTAAAAGTCTCAATTGGATAAAATAATATTACACACAGATCAAAAACTTTTCATCACTTTTCCACTACACATTCTCACATCCATCACTATTTCCAAAATTTTATTCTCCTCAAAATTAGATTCAAACATAAGCTATATGTTGTGTTTTTAACCATTAAATACACAAAATGTTTTTCGAATGCAAGTATTTCGAACTCGAAATATAAGAAACTATTGTATTACAAATTGAAAGTTAGAGATCAAAATACATAATTCTCTATCGAGGATGACTGCGGGTTCGAAGGTTGCACGTAGTTAGGTAAGTGCTGACTAGGATTTTCCTTATTTATTTCTTTATAATTCCCTTTATTATTATTAAAAATACAGAGTGTAATTTATTTCGTTTTCTTTTGTTTTGCTTTTCCCTTTATTTTATTATAGGGTAATTGGCGCAAAACGTCCCTACCTATAACGGGTTTTGTGGAAAACGTCCATACGTTTGATTTTTTGGTGCAGAACGTCCTTACCTTTGCATTTTCTTGCGCAAAACATCATTTTCACCAATTTTTAACCTAAAATGACTATTATACCCTCCTATATAAATAAATAAAAAAGAAAAGAAAAGAAAAATAAGGAATAAATTTCAATCTTACTCCTAATCTTTTTAAAAAATGCAAATGAGTCCAAAATTTATAAAAATATTAAAAAAAGAAAAAAAACTTTCCTCTCCTCCAACTCTCTTCTCCTGATTAGGTGCAGAACAAGGACGGGTTTCCAAAAAAAAAAAAATTAGGGCCTTTAACGTCTGCCCAACTGTCTAGTTTGAGCTCGGGAGTAAAGGAATCAGGCATGCCTTTATTTTTTCTTCTTCGGGGTTGAGAATCGTCGGCAGTCATGGAGGCAAAGCAGCTGGTCAACTGGTCTAGGGCTCGAATCGAACAACTGCTATCATGCAGAACTTCATGGACTTAGGGACGGATGTGGCGAAGCAGCTGCGGCTTGCGAGACCTGAGTCGGAGGAGGCGGAGGGAGGTGGAGAAGGCTTAATTGAAATGGCAGCTGAAGGCTGGAGCTGCGAGAATGAAGGTTTCAATCAAGACCGACCTAACGATCCTTGGTGCCTTCCATTTACAAACCCCAATCGCCTTTTCTATGATTGAGATTAAATTGACTTTCTGTGATTGAAATTAAATTGATTTTCTGTTATTGAGAATTCAAAGATGGTGGAGATAATGAGTTAGAATTGGAAGGGGTGAACTTTCTGGAGGCTAGATGCCGAAGGTGGAGGTCAATTTTGGGGTGGTTTAGCAGCTGGAGGTGGAGGGGAATTTTCAGGTGGCATGGACGTTGGTGGCGGTGGAGGATGTGGAGGAGAGAGATTTTTTTTCTTTTTTTAATATTTTTATAAATTTTGGACTCATTTACATTTTTTAAAAAGATTAGGAGTAAGATTGCAATTTATTCCTTATTTTTCTTTTCTTTTCTTTTTTTATTTATTTATATAGGAGGGTATAATAGTCCTTTTAGGTTAAAATTTGGTGAAAATAATGTTTTACGCAAGAAAATCCAAAGGTAATGACGTTTCGCACCAAAAAATCAAACGCAGGGACGTTTTGCGCCGATTATCCTTTATTATATCATTTTCTTTTTTCCTATTTTCGAAAAATTCGCCATCGCCCTGAATTAAAAATTTCAGCGCCATTTTAAACACTATAAAAATTGACAAACGAATTTCTGAGACAAAAACGTGACTCGGGAGATGGAGGGAAAGCATTCAATTCCCCACAGCTTCAATTTGCTGAAGAAAATCAAAGGTGAATGTACAATTTCACCTTCAATTTATTTATCGGCTGTTGCTAAATTCAGTTTATGTAAATTTACTCTACCAATTCCAACGTAAATACATAAATTTTTTGCAGATTTCACTCGATCGATCCTCGAAGATCTGTGTAATAGTTGTTCGCCAACCATATACATCGATAAATTCAGAACATACTGCGCGGAAAGTTCTGGAAACTGGTTAGATTATGGCAACATTTTTGTTTTTGTTTTTTTTAAATTTGAAATTCGCAGTCTTAGTTATTAAAGTTTTTAACTAACTATTAGGTTTCTAAATTTCCTAAAGAAAGCAAGGTTGAATTTCTCGTAGTCTTGTGCGTGATCGATCAGACACTAATTAGATGATTTATGTGTCTAGAGATGGATTTAATGGTGTATATAAATTGTCTAGAAATCTGCAGGAGTTCTTTTTGGAAAGTCATTTTATTCTAATATATTAACTAGTATCCCATGCTTCTTCTTCTTCTTCTTCTCTCTCTCTCTCTCTCTTCTCAATTTTGGGCATGTACAGCTGTTGCAGCTCTGATTTGCCCAAAGGAAAGGAAATTCTTACGCTGCAAAGAGAATGTCATGCACGTAGGTTGGGTGAGTAATGCTTATGATAACAAGTTTGGGTAGGTTGATGATGTGGACATATGAAGACTAAGAATTGGAATTTTAATTCATTGTTGTGTTTCTCTGTATTTTTACCAAAATTCTTCAAGATACTAGTTAACGACGCACTTTACTATGTTTCTTTTCAATTTACAGATGTATTGCTAAGAGTGCTAATGGTAGTTCAGCAACTTCTACAAGAAAACAGACATGCTTCAAAAAGGGATATATATTACATGAATCCTTTAATTTTTAAAGGTAATTTGTCCTCTGGAATTTTTATACTGAGGAAACTGAAAAGCGTTGAACCGGAACCGAGTTTTAAATTTCATTTCATACTTATGCATAAGTGCTTTAGGACAATGCTAATGTATTGTCCTCTGAAAATATATAAGATATGATGCACAATTTAATGATGCATTGAGGTCTTTGTTTAGTATGAATTTCAGACTAATTTTGCTCAGCCCTTATGTTTCTCACTCCATAACTACAAGGATTATAAATATTGAGCCCTTGTTTGACATCCATTTTTTTCTCATTCTCATTCTCTTTCTTCATTTCAACCATACATTCTATCAATAAAATAATATTACACATAAACCCAAAAATTCTCTTTACTTTTTAACCACACATTCTTCCATCAATCACTATTCCAAATCAAATTCTTCTCCAAAATGGGTGTCAAACACAACCCGAGTTAATGTCAGATGATCTTCGTCTGATTATTGAGTTTCTTATTTGTGTCTTTTCTCTTTTTGTTTGGCAAAGCAGAGCAGTCTGTTGTTGACCGGGCAATAAATGACATTTGCATCCTTCTGCATTGCAGTCGTCACAACTTAAATGTGGTATGATTGGTATAATTAGTTGTTCCTTTTATATCTTTTCCAATTTAGAACTATGTGACTTGCTTAGATGTTGGCACATGCTATGTGTATGTGCATATGCTTGCAGTTGCAGAAAAAAATATTTGTACCGTGCATCATTGAAGGAGAAAATGTTGAAATAATTTCATGTTAACCCAGTCAACACATGGATGACATTGATCAAACTTGCCGATTTTATAATTCCTAAACGGGGTAATATTGTATATGCAATGTTTGTGGAAACTACTTGCCACTTATTCGATAAGCTTTTACTTTTTGGAATGTTAGAAAAAAAGCTTTTAGGTCGCCCAAAAAGTCCTGTTTGATGTATTTTATTCTTTTGATTAAGGGAGCTCCCAGTATAGATGTTGCTTGGAAAACATATTAATTTTCAATTTTTATCTATTTAATTGTTAAATGTAATTTTTGATTACTATGTTGCTTATTTGTATATACAATAACACGAATATATGTGACTGGTGAGATGCATGCTTAGCTACACATCCTATTGGAAGCATTATCTTGCATGTCAAAACCTTAAAATTTCCTCTCTTAGATCGATTGATAGATGTGTTTGAAGACTTCGAAAAAAGTTTTCTGGTTATGCAGATTGAGTCTACAAACTACATTTTGGAAACCTAGCATTATAATATTTTCTCCGTATCATGTTTCCTTTTTGCAGGTGTCAGTTGGAAACGGGTGGGTGCCTACTTAAGATATTCTTGATCCATGAGAACAGAAATCAGAATGTAACAATAGAGAATTTTGGCTTCTCAATTGCAAATACAGGACTCTAACTGTAAAAACATTTTTTGGGCGAATACTGTTCTCCTAGCAGCCACTGAACCAAGATTTTATAGCTATTTTGTTTACGTGCTCGTCTGAATTTTTTTCCCACTTTCAAGAAAAATAATTTTAAGGGAACTGCACCTACCTATCAGTTACCTGGAATACCAAAATGTAATCTGAGTTTGGATTTTGGATTCCACATAGTGGATATCTTTATTTGAAAATAGAAGCCTTCTTTGAAGTCACCTTGGAGGAAGAATTGCAAAATAATACTAGAAAAAGGCATACATTATTATTCATGAAACTGTACTAATATCAAGTTAGCATCTCATATACCATAATAATGTGATCCATTTCAATATATTACAGAACTACTACTCTCTCTCTCTCTCCTTTTTTTGTTTTGTTTCACTCAACTAATATCTACAGAAGCTGTTATTTTTATTACTTCGCATTGGGTCATTGTATATTTCTCTGTGTCTTTGTTTGCATGTAGCCAGTCATATTGTTTATTTCTTATCTTATTTCAGACTGGTAATGGGATGGCTTAGATTTTCGGAAGCCGGGAGGAAATTTGATTGCATCAATAGTCCTAACACAGTGAGCATAAGAATGAAACTGATGATGATACTATTGGCCCCTTCAACATCATAAGCTGAGCTAATTGTGATATCCTGGTTCCTTTGCAGGCACACCCCATTCCTGTCCATGTAGAATATGTAGAAGGTATCCAATTGACAAATATGCATAATATATTCAAAAAAAATTATTGGCAGTTTCATCCTAAAGTTTTCGTTAACCAATCAGATTGGCTATATTTATACAGTTACAACTTTGTTGTACTTTTACTAGATTATTCGGTTTATCCTGACTTCGTGTAGCAGTAGCAAGTCCATGAATGCGTTGTTTCACTGTTTGCTTAGAGATACATAATTTCCCTTAGCACTTGCTCTAGATATTATTAGTGTTGCTCAGTACATCTTAGTTGTGGAGAAAGAATCAGGTATGACATTTTCATTTAGCAGGTTATTGTGGGCTTCAGTCATTTTGAATGAATTCACATTGAATGAAGATTCTATTAGTTGTGATTTATGTCGTGCAGTTTTTCAGAGACTGGCAAATGATCAGTTTTGTAGACAAAACCGCTGCATTGTAATCACTGTATGATTAGCATGCTTTTATTTTTTATATTTCCTACAAAACCGCTGCATTGTAATCACTGTATGATTAGCAAGCTTTTAGTTTTATATTTCCTAAAAAGAACTTATGTAACAACTATTTACAGGGAAGAGGGTATCCTGATGTTCCAACAAGAAGGTAAAGACTATTTTGCATGGTTACAGCTAAATAGATCAGTATTTCGTTTTAGCTTTCTATTATTGTACCATGCCTTATTTTCTATCCAGATTTTTGCGTCTCCTTATTGAAACACTGCACCTGACTGCCTATTGCTTGGTTGATTGTGATCCATATGGCATTGATATCTTGAGTACGTACCGATTTGGTTCTATGGTAAGATCTCTTCATCGATATTTTCTTGGCATTACTTCACTATTTGTTACTGCAAGCTGCTTTCTATAACTATCAATTGACGGCACTGGTTCAGCAGCAATAAGAATCCCGGTAGCATGCCTTACTAATTATGATATTTGTTATAATTTATCCCTTGTTTTCTAAAGCAAATGGCTTATGATGCCAAATTTCTACGGATCCCTGAGATTCACTGGCTTGGAGCTTTTCCATCAGATTGCGAGAAGTATCATCTTCCACAACAATGTCTCCTACCTTTGACAGCTGAAGGTGAGATGTAACCATCAAAAAAAATTCTTTTTTCACTGCATTAAAAGCTTTCTATTTCCTCTAAAATCTTTTGGCGTCTTGCTAGATAAACAGAAAGTTGAAGGCATGTTACTTAGGTGTTACTTGGAACATGAAGTCCCACTTTGGAGGTTAGATTTCGTGACCTGTGCTTCATTTATTACTATACATTGCTAACAGACTACTGAACTATTCTACAATGTCAAGGGCGGAACTCCAGTTGCTGCTGGATAGAGGATTCAAGTTCGAGATTGAAGCGTTATCGGTGCACAAGCTTTCCTTCTTGTCAGACGAATATCTACCCTCCAAGATCCAAAGTGGAGCGTACATCTAATCTCCCACTTCATCTTTCAAGATGTAGAACACAGTCAAGTAAGTAAGAATTTGGCAGAGAGGTGTTCAAAGTATACTCTTCAAGGCATGTTTCCTATGGATCTATTCAAACCGATATAACAGTACTGACAATTGAATCCTTAATGTAAAAACTAAAAATGATATATGCTCCTCTGAGTCCTCTCTTAGGTGAATAGAATTTAACTTTACTGTTGTTGGATTTTAGCTTTGCCACTTGAGCATAATTTCTTGAGAACTTGTGGGAACCCCTAGCTTTTAGATATGAAAATTAGAATTATGAGCGCTTTGATCTGATTTTCACTATCAAGTTACGGTAATTTTCTAATGAATTCTGGTTGTACATTAAGCTTAAAACATTGTAAAAACATCCTGAGCTATGTCGTATTAAAATCGCTCGCTAAGGTAAGCAAAGATATGATCATCATATCGATATATAATATTCAGGGCTTGTGGAGACTTATGTGATTGAGATAGAAGAGTTTGTGGTCATAAAGAAACCCTCTCCAGTGTGCATGTGCATGTTGAAATTCAAGAAACTGTTAGAAATATGCATCGTGAATCTGATAATCATTTTGCATTTGTCGTTCGAAATTTAATTTCATTCATACTTTAAATTATGTCAAATAGTTTTAGTGACGGATTTCGTAATTGGAAGCACGCTATTGTTGTTACCTAATTAGCCAAGTTCATGATTCTTGCATTTTTCTATATTTGGTTTTATTTTTCATGTCGATGTGTAAAAATCAAACTGCAAACAATCTGTTTGTTCGTATCACTTGTAGACCCCACCCACCAAACGTTTGAGATTTTTTGATCCATAATTTATTAGAAAATGATGTTTGAATTATCTATATTATAATGTTTCACACCCTTATTAGCCACCAATCTCGCTTATGTATTTGTTTTCATTTAGATTTTTTACCTGCCCTAAATTTTCACTTATTCACTTTCTACTTTAATGAGTGTTCGTGGAAGGGAGAAATGAAACCTTTGTATTAAGAGCATGTTTGATGTAAATTTTCTCTCTCACATGTTTGAATTAATTTTTTGAAAAATTGTAATTATGGAAAATATATGAATCCACGCACAAAATTATTTCACTAGAAGAATGTATAGTCAAAAATAAGTTTGGAAAAAATGTGTTTTAAAAACTCTTTACCAAATGGGTACTAAATTATCAACTCTGAAAGTTCGTGGAAGGGAGAAATGAAACCTTTGTATTTAGAGCATGTTTGATGTAGATCTTTGTTAGAATAGATTTTGCAAGAATTAATTTTTTGAAAACATGTGATTAAAAAGTATGGAAAGCATATGAATCCAGTGGATATAGTATGTACACAATTATTTCACTAGAAGAATGTATAGTCGAAAATAAGTTTAAAAAAATGTGTTTTAAAGAATCTTTACCAAACGGGTGCTGAATTATCAACTTTGAAAATTCATTGATAAGGTTGCGATTGGATACTTGCACTCTATCAATTTATTAACAAGTTATCTTACGTTGCTTGTTTGGTTGCTTTGTTTTATTATTTTTCAATAATACACACAATTAATAGAGGTCCTTTCTAGATATTTCCAAAATCCTCATTAATGTGAACTGTGAAGTGTTTGGTGTTGATTGAGTTAGGTTTTTACATTGATTATGAACTTGACTATGCTTGAAATAAGAGGGTCCCATTCTAGAATCTTGGTAGAGCATATTTTTCTTTCTTTCTTCTTTTTGATAGAGAATATTTCATGATATATAAAAATCCACATATAGGGGGGGGGGGGGGGGGGTAGTATTTGAAAATGAAAGGTTGGTGATTATAGCCCACATTTTGTAAAGATTTATTTGTGGCTTGATACTTCAGAAGAGTCAAGGTCTTTTATGGCACCGTCTACTTGGTTAAAACTCAAATCACCTCTCTTAATTTTTTTTATTTTATTTTTTCTATTTGAAATTGGTTTGATAGAAGCAAGTTCGAATTATCAAGAAATACAACTATTTAATTTAACTAATTTTCAATAACCATGAATAATCACTTTAGAATGATGTTTGTTTATGCTCCTTATCATGCTCGTAAGTTTTGCTAACACGTTGATACACTTTATTATTACGATGTGCATTTGTTGTAACACGTTATTCATCTAACTAAGCAGCTTATTTTCTAATTAAGAAATAAGTAACTTACCTCATAGCAATTCCATATGCATAAAAGTTTGCTGCTAAATATTCCCAATGCAAAGTTTTTTGATGGATGAAGGATTCCCCACTAAGGCTCATTGCATATATTTCACGCAGTTCTAATTTAAAATAAATATAGAAAAAAATAATAATAACCCTAACTTATTGTAGAGGTAAATTTTTCGTTGATCATTAAATTAAAATTGAAAATATAGTAGGGTTACACTTGTCTAATAAAAGTCAACAATAACGATTAGTTTTTCAATTTTAATCTGATTTTAATCTCTACCGATCACGCCTTAAATTTTCTTTTGGTAGAGATCTTTTTTTATGAATAAATTTTTGAAATATGTTTTTTTTTTTTTTTTGAGAAAACATGTTATTAAAATTTAAAAAGTATGAAAATTATAAATTCACGTACAAAATTATTTTATTGAAAAACTAAATTATGAAAAATGTGATCAAATTGGGACTAAGCTTCTGTTTGGTATACATTAAAATTTTCATTCTTATTTTTCTACTTATTTTCAACCTCACATGTTTCAATAAAATAATATTTTCCATCACATCAATAATTTTTCATTCTTTTTCAACCACACATTCTTTATCAATCTACTATTTTAAAATACATTTTTCCAAAATAATATGATTCAAACACACCCTAAATTTGTGAACCATTGTCCACTGAATAATTGATTTTGTTTGTTTGTTAAATAAAAAGGCGACATGACAAGATGTGAACAATATTTGTGTTCACCTTTCGGTTGATTATATTATACCACAAAGATTGATTGATATGTCATTTTTTATATTTAACAAAATTAATGAATTTAAACCAATCGACTTTTGAATCACATTAAAATTTTCATTTTCATTCTTCTACCCATTTTTAATCATATATTTTTCAATAAAATAATATTTTCCATCACATCAACAACTTTTCATTCTTTTTCAACAACACATTTTCCATCAATCTACTATTCTAAAATAATGTGGCTCAAACACTTAGTGTATAAAATTCAATCATAGGCTAGTCGTCTTTCAAATCAACTAAAATTGCGCACTATAAATAGATAGTCTTGTCGTACTATGAACAAATAATTCTATTACAGCACACAATCAAGCACAGAAATCAATCAAGCACACAATCAAGCACAAGAATCAAGCCATCGTTTTCTATATGAGTAGTGCTACTCATCCAGGGACTTATGTCCAAACTAAAAAATAGGTACACGTGGAAAGTGCTTTTTGACAATAAAAAAGACTTAAATATCATTCCTCTACTATTTTAATTTAAATCGAGATTTTCTATTCCCAATATTGGATAATTTTGGTTTATTTCTCCTAATAAATAGAAAAGTCAATTATGTTTGTATTTATCTATATATCTTTTATCAAAACAATCGTTTAATGTTCTAATTTTATTTTCTAATTTATTAATTTCTTTATTAATTTTAACTATATTTTCTTTTTTAAGCATAAGTATATCTCTATTATTTTTCAGAAAATAATCGAGCACGGTATAAAATGATTTAATTTTCTCTTTTTCTTTCACGGTTAATTTCTAATTTTCGAATACAAGTAACTAAAATTTCATAAATAGCAGAAGTGCAAATATTAATGCAAGTAACTGACATAAATAAGAAAAATCTTACAGTATTGAAGTAGAAGGTAAAGACAGATTAATATCAACAGATTTCGCTCGAGCTTGGTCTCATATGTTAGTATATTCAGATATAAGTGATCGGTGTTGTCTGATTTTAAGAAAGTGAGTTATGGTCTAACAGGACTTCTGCACTCTTCTTGATTTTCTCTCTGACTCTTTTGCATATCTCACAATGGATCACACGAAATCACAGTTTTCCTTTCAACTCCTAATTAAAACATCACCTTGAATGGTAACAGGGTTCTCATAGCTTTATCTAACAACGCCTAAAACGCCTACACACGACAACAAGATACTTGCACTAACCCTCAGGGTTTTCTCCGTTGGAATATAAGTAAAATAAGAGTTTTTGAGAATATAATAAGGATAAGAAGACAGTGTTTTCAAACAACTTTGATTTCATAAACACACCACACTAAGATCTCTTACATAAGAGTATACATACATATTTCGACTACACTATTGGTACTTTCTCTAAAGAGATTAGAACTCCATAAAGATTACCTTATTACAAGCTTCGCTTGAAAGAAAGAAAGAAAGAAGCTGAAAATGTTTACAATATTCGGAATGCTAGGTAGAGAGATAAATTTTTGGCTTAAGAATTGCTTATGTCTTCTGGGAATTTGTCTTCAATTTATAGATTGGAAAAGTGCTTTCATTATCCTTCATTATTGATGCTTTTACTGTGTAAGATAATGAGAATCTTACTGTGGCCTAAAGTTCTTTGTCTTAACATGGAAAATAATTGAGTTGGAACCCATAGTTTTTCTTTATCAAAATGACTTTGATAAAGTAGTGATAAAGGGGTCCATTACTTTTCTATATGAGACTCAAATCATTCATCCGGAAATTCTGTCGAATCAAGAGATATTGGTGAGCCATCTTCTTCAGTGCTACAGAATTCGCACTTGTGATTTGGATAATGCCAAAACTGTTTGCACAACTCTTCTTTTGCTTTATGTGTCCCATTGGCGTGTCCTTCAAAAATATGATTACACCATGTGTCGAGATAGTGTCAATCTTCTTGTTTAGTGGGTTCCACAGCCTTGCTGTAAATCAAGTGGCCTTGTGACTCATACACCCATATTTTTTGTTTTTCTTCATTAACTTTTTGTATATGCTCAAACTGTTCCTTGTATCCTTGGCTCTACGAAAGGCTGTTATTTTAATGACATCTTCTGGTGTAGTCTCGTGTACTTCACTCTTCTCAGCCGAAGATGTAGTGACAATCCTTATGACATGGCTAACTGAAAGCAGTCTATCTCCTTCATTATCCCATTCGGGACGAGCAGAGAAAAATCTGATATATATGTTCTTATGTTTAAGAACTTGACAATATCTCTCGATAGCTCGGACCACATCCTTTGGTAACATAGAAATTTCTTTTAAAGATTCAGATGTGTAAATACAAATTATATTTTCTATTTCATAAAGAGCACGAACCCAATATGCTGGGGCTCCTGGATAAATATTAATTTTGTTATAAGTTCCATATGTTAGAGTTTTCATCCATCCTCCAATACTGGTAAATCAACAGCAGACTAGATTGAACAATACGTATGCAAGAATAAAATTGTTTTTATTTTTGATATTCATAACATCAGGGGTGTTACATGCATTGATAATATTTGAGCAATCAAGCTCTTGTATGGAGATACTGTCCTTTGTAAATTTTCTCTCCCGTGAAGGAGACAAAGTAATATTCTCCTTTTACTGATAATTTATGAACATTTAATGCTTCTTGTTCAATACTAGCGCTATGACCTTCAGATTTATTGGCACTAGGGCCTTCAGATAATATAGCATCATTGGCTTTCTCAGATATTGGCTTTGCAACAGCAATTTCCATCAACGTTATCTTGGAATCTACTGCAGCAATTTTTATGTTCATCTCGAACTTCAATCCTTCTAGCTCCTTCTTGATTTGCTCCATTCCTGGTTTAAAAATCTGGAATAAAATTGTATTTTCCTTTAATATGGACAATATCAAATTTAAATGGTGCAAACCACATTTACATTCTAATAATTGGCCTTTCAGCTGCACTTGTCCCAAGTTTTTTTGTTAATAATGTTTTTACCTGAGTATTATCTGTTCTAATAAAAAAATTCTTAGGTAGGAAATAAGGTTCAAATCTCACTACTCATTTCTTAACGGCTAAACATTCTTTACGATTAATATCATATCTCGTTTCGGCATCTTTAAATGTACCTGAAGTATAAACAACAAGCTCTTCTGGGCATTTACACAATGGATTACAAAGAAATTCTTTATGATTTTCTTTTCTTTTGAGGATTGCTCCCCAATGTAATAGAGATGCATCAGTTTCTAAAATAAAGAAATCATTATCATATGGAATATTTAATTCGGGTAGGTTTTCACATATTCTCTTAATTTTGTTTATCATTTCTATATCTTCTTCCGTCGATTCTCATTCAACTTATTTTTTGAGTTTTTTGGTAAAGTGGACTTTGTATTTTGCACAATTTTTTATAAATTTTTTAGAATAATTTAATAATCCAATAAAGTTTTGTAACTCTTTCTTATCTCTAATTACTTCTAAAAATTCAATAATTATTTTTCCAATATGAGGTTGTTGAAATATTTTTTCTTCTATAAAAATATATCCTAAGAATTCAATTTTTGTTTTTCTTTCTGATATGGATAATCCATATTTCTTTGCAATATAATTGAACTATTTAAGATGTTCAATATGTTCTTTTAAATTCTTACTATGAATAATGATATCATCTACATAAACAATGAAGAAGTTTTTTATTGGTCTAATACTTTTATCCATTCTTTGTTGAAATATTGCTGTGCATTCATTAATCCAAATGACATAACATTCCATTCGAATTGTCCTAATGGATTAGGTCAAAATTAATCAAAATTTGACTTTCTTGGTCAAATAACGGTCAAATAGATATTTTTCATCCGTTTGGACTCCAGCATATTTATGAACAGTTAGGGACATTCGTTGGCACAGAATAAAAGTTGAGGTAAAGTCTGTAAAAATTAAAAAGGTTAGAGACCGCTGCTGCAATTTTCTCATTATTCACTACGGAATAACAAATGGTTCAATTTATTTTCCCTAAATAAGATAATTAATAATTATTATTACTTTCAAAAAGTAAGTCAATTAATTTCCACTTAACACAATTATTATTATTAATACACAATTAACAAAAACATTATTACATACAATTAAAAATACATTATAATAATACTACATATATAATTAACTTGAACAATATTACTTATACAATTAAATTTCAACCTATATTACATATTAAAAATATTATTGGACATTCGATTTGCACGATACTTGATCAAAATTGGTAAGGGAACAAAACCTTATATAGAGGATGACTTTTTCAACTTATAAAAGTAGATAGTTATTACATGTGACGATGCTTAATCAATGCAGTGTTCCCAATTTTAACAGAAAATGTGCATTCTTCTGATTATATGATACAACGTGGGATTCTTTCAACAAAAAATGAATATATTAACTACCTCAATAACAAACTAAATAGATTATTTCTTAGAAAAAGTAAAGAATTGTCAACTTTGACGAAGCAATGGATGATACAAATCAATTTTATCATGAGGAGATTCTAAAATACATTGTTGCCAAATGGTATCCCATTACATAAATTAATTTTAAAAAGAAATTGTCCATTGATGTTAGAAATCTAAACATCCAACAATCTTGCAATGGAACACGAATGATTTGTCGTGATTTTAAGAAACATATTATCCATGCTGAAATAACCGTTGGACAACATGTTGGAAAACAAGTTTTCTTTCCACACATCTCATTAACTTTAGCAAATGATGAAAGATATCCATTTAAATTCAAAAAGGAAACAATTTTGAATACATCTATGTTTTGCAATGACCATTAAACAAGACTCGAGGACAAACAATGCCTACTATTGTAATATACATTCCTGAAGATATATTCTTTCATGGGCAACTATATGTCATACTTTATCGTAGAGTTTCAATGCAAACAACAAAAGTTTTGGGAAAAAGTAGAAAATAAAAAGAAGCAGCAACGTGGGACATTGACAAAAAATATTGTGTACAAAGAATTGTTATTGTAATCATAACATTGCATTTAAGTTTATTCAACACTTTCACTTTATATACATAATTTCATAAAAAAATTATTCAATTATCTCAATTACTTTAAAAATCGTATTAGTAATTCTAAAACATTACACATATCATTCATTCGATATATAAAACGTGCAATGCACGTGCTAACTACTAGTTTCTCAAAATATAGAAAGAGCTATAATAAGGTTTCATCTACATTGGTCAAGTTCAAAGGAGAACACACTTAGGCCCTCACTCGTTTAGAGAGAAAAAATATTGATTAAAATTTAAGACGAAATCAACAATTAATTTTAACTGCATATTTTATAAGATCACAGTTTAATCACATTTGATCAACTTTTATTAGATGGACTAAAATTTGATTTTTAGCAAAACCAAAACAGAAGCTTATTGAAGTTGTTTAGGGTGCAAGAAATAAAAAATCTTGAAGAAAAAATCCCCCAATATAAGAATAGAAAACCTCTTTAAAAGGAATAATTTATTATCTTATTTCTCATATCTTAAGATACCATGCTACATTATAGAGAACAAAGTTGCAATCTAAGAGCGTGTCGGTATAACTCAAAATCCAATTAAAATTGAAAATATAGTCGTTATTGGGTCTCATTCGTCTAATAAAAGTCAACAATAACAGCTAATTTTTCAATTTTAATCCGATTTTAATCTCTAATGGGAAAACTATACTTATAATAATATAAAATTTTGGTTTTAAAAACGATTTACTTAACCACGATTAACCGTTGTTGGGCTTCAATCCTAATTTCTTCCTTCATCCTTCTTATGAAATCTTCAAATTTATTGTTTAATTCTTCTGTACTCGCATGATCTTCTTCTTCTTCTTCAACTTCTTGTCTGTACACTTGTTTATCCTTAAAAAACCAGACATTTTCAGACTCAATTTCCTTTTCCACTTCTTCAAAATAGAAGTTTCCTCCACCTCCACCTCCGCTGTCACTGCCACTGCCACCTACATCCAGTAACTCACTTTCTTCTTCTTCTTCTTCCCTTCCATGTACACCATTTTGCACCAAAGTCGCTTCCTCTGGCAAGCCATTTTTTGAATCAGTTTCCTTTTCCACATCTTCAAAGTGGCAGTTCCATCCACCACCACCATCACCTCCATCGCTGCCAGCACCACTGCCATCTACATTCAGTAACTCACTTTCAGTTTCCTTTTCACCTTCTTCAACTACACCATTTTTCACTAAAACTTCCTTCTCTATCAACGCTTCTTTTATGTCAAGCAATATTTGCAGCTCACCAAGATCAAATCCCAAGGAAGAAGCAACTAAACCAGAGGTTTTTGCAAGAAAAAACAGTAGTCCATTGCATATCAAAAATATGCAATTTTTGTTCAAGGCATGCAGGCTTGGGAACTGGAAAGAGACCAATGAAAAGTAGGAAGCACTGAGGGTAAATACAAAAACTGAGAATAATAATGGAATGATGATCTTCTTCATTAGATTTTGAGCCTCCATTTCATTTTATGTGCGGAGGGTATTGGGATGGGCGCAGAATTGTGCAACGAGGAGGAAATTATGAGGATCTCATATGTGTCAATCCATGGTGGGTATCCTTTTATAGGCGAGACGAGTCAGAGTGTATGTTTAACAAGTATTGGGTGATATAATACGAATTAAGCTACTTGTACAGAAACAGATGCTGAGATGGCATATATTATAATACGAATGAAGTTACTTGTATAGAAATGTTTTGTCAAATGCTAAGGTGGTACGATTCATTTAATACAGCCCCAGCCCCAAGGGCAGGGAAATTCTGTGGATGGATTGTGATTGCCATTTAAAGGGGTCCACCCCTACCCCATGTGAGTAAGAGTGAAATTCATGTATACCAATTTGAGGTTGACTGCATAGATGAGGAAATCTATTTTGGACCAAGAAATCAGATAAATAGACAAGAAGATTCTGTAAAAGAGAATAAAAGGGTGAATTAATAAAGTTCCTTATGCGCGTTTTATCAATTCATCCCATGGAAAGGCGAACCAAATAAGTCGAGGCTTGTGTTAAGGCAGTACAAGGCATTCAAGATTAGACAAACGAACTTGAACCAACTACACCCGAACCCCAGGTGGCTAAGCTCAAGACACATCGATAGGAGCAAACGGAATACCTAAGCAATAAGCTCAATACCCACGTAGACCAACTCAATACAGCGTCCAACTTGACATAATATTAGTAACTGATATGACTGTTGGAGTGCAACTGATTGCACCTACCTCTAATGGCAGAGCTCAAAACCCTACGACTGTTCAATAACCAACCCTCTGCCTCAAATATTATTCGTACTTCGAGGAAAAATGTCAAAATCAAATTATACACTGCACAAATGTCTTCCCTAAATCAAATATCCTTTATAAAAACACTGTATATCAACCAATTTTAACTTCATTCACAAGTCCACTTGTTTGGAGGATATTTCCCTCACCAAAAACATGAAGGATAAGGTTAAAAAAAAAAATTAGAGGCTAAAGGGTTATAATTAATTCAGACAATCAATTTTTCAACGTCTCTATTAATACTCCATGGAGAAATGCAGAATAACTCTAGGTCTATATGAAGTTTCTCACAGCAAAATGCAACCACAACAGGTCCTGCCAAATCCCCCAATGCACAGCCTGCAGAAAAGGCACATAAGGGAGTTCATTACATTTTCATCACATTTCAGAAGAAATCTTGACATAAATTCTGAATAGTAAATTGCAAAAATACAAATTATAAAAATGTTAATGCGTGTCAAGTCCCTTACCAATCCATTGACCTGCTGAAGGACGAAACAGTGTAGCTCCGATACCGGCTCCAACCGATGCAAATATAAGTGACGAACCACATCTTATAGTGACACCATAAACCTTCTTTCCAAGAATTCGAATTTGTTCTGCTTTGTCATCCTCGCTGGTCTCTTCTTTGGATTTAGACATGGAAGAAAAGAATCTATAAATATCAATGCCGACTTGGACGAACCATGATGCTAAAATTCCAAGAAAGTGTCTTGTTAAATATCAGCAAATGCATGATCAGAAGATGAGGTTTAAGATAACAAAGTGAATAAACATAGAAATCAGTCAGTGATGTGACCTCTGAAAGTTGTTCTGCTAACGCTGAAAATGTATACTGGAGTTGACATTCCCCTCTGAGCCTTGCGCGTGGCTGATTTTGGAACATCTGGACAGTTTGATTAATAGTATTAGGCTGGTTATTGGTTAACAACATAAATCCATAGGACTCGGATCTTTAACATCATTGAAAGCAATGTACCTTTGAGGAGTTTCCAGGCCATACGCTGTGAGATATAATGAACTGCAAGTCTTTCAAGAATGCGTCTTGTGGTTACAACAGTGGTCTGGACCAAATGTGGCCCGTTCCTCCTTGTTACTCTAGGAACTTAATAGAGCGTTTTTACACCATTAATAAAACTGAGGCGCATGCCATTGATGCCCACAATAATCTTCTAACTCAAGGTTTTGCCTATACCCCTTTCAATTCTACTGCTACCACACATCCCTTGTTTGACCAATTGTGGCCCTCTGTGGAAAATAGATTGTTCTCAACTGACGTCAATCGTGCCTTCCATCTGATAGACAGAATGGATCTTCTTTCTGTTTCTCCTGCGTCGATTAAGAGTCCTTCTCTCCCTCTTCGCTCTAAAAATCATATCCTTCCTCTGCTTCTACTCCTACCAAAGCTACTGCTGCTAAGGGTACATCAGGCCGAAAGCGGTCAGCTTCAGCATCTCCCATTTTACAGGCTGATGATGATGATGATGATGATGA